>JAHHZJ010003657.1:0-69734 GCA_021437245.1 Aegilops speltoides
CATCACAAAAGGCGAGTCTGGATTGCAATTAAAGAGATGCCTAGTGATAAAGGCGCTGGACGGATGGCTACATGGCGCCCCGATTCAATCATACACTAATCATGCGCATAAGCGTGTACGATCAAGATCGAGGACTCACGGGAAGATATCACAACACAACTCTAAAACATAAATAAGTCATACAAGCATCATAATGCAAGCCGGGGGCCTCGAGGGCTCGAATACAAGTGCTTTCGATCATAGGCGAGTCGTGGAGCAACAATATCTGAGTCTGAGAATAAGTTTAAACAAGTTTGTCTTAAGAAGGCTAGCACAAAGCTGGGATCTGAGATCGAAAGAAGCGCGGGCCTCCTGCACAGGATCCTCCTAAACTACTCCTGGTCATCGTCGTGACACTGCGTAGTAGTAGGCACCTCCGATGTAGTAGTAGTAAGTAATCATTGTGGAATCGGCTCTGAGCTCCGACATCTGGTTGCGACAACCGGTAGAAAGGAAAGGGGAAAGGGGAGAAAGCAACCGTGAGTACTCATCCAAAGTACTACTTAAGCAAGGAGCTACACTACATATGCATGGGTATATGTGTAAAGGAGGCCATATCGGTGGGTGAGCTGAGAATGCGAATAAGAGGGGATAGCTAGTCCTATCGAAGACTAAACCACAGCAGCCTCCGTCTTGCACCATGTAGAAGAGAGTAGATTGAAGTCCTCCAAGTAGCATCTCAAGTAGCATCTCCAAGTAGCATCTCCGGTAGCATCGCGTGCATAATCCTACCGGCGATCCTCTCCTCGTCGCCTGTTGAGAAGCGATCACGGGTTGTATCTAACACTTGGAAGGGTGTGTTTTATTAAGTATCCGGTTCTAGTTGTCATAAGGTCAAGGTACAACTCCGGGTGCGTCCTTTTACCGAGGACACGGCTATTGAATAGATAAACTTCCTGCGAGGGTGCACCACATAACCCAACCGCTCGATCCCATTTGGCGGACACACTTTCTGGGTCATGCCGGCCTCGGAAGATCAACACGTCGCAGCCCACCTAGGCTGTGAGAGGTCAGCCCGCGGTCTAAATCCTATGCGCGTGGGGTCCGGGCCCATCGCCCATTACACACCTGCGTTGCGGCGGCGGAAGCAGACCTAGCCTAGTGGCGTTCGATCCAATCGGTAGCGCCACTCCGTCGGCGGCGTCAAGAAGGCCGGTGATACCATGGCCTTGGGATAACCATAACTACTCCCGTAGATGGTTAGTGCGTATAGACCAAATGGCGGACTCGGATCAAATACCAAGATCTCGTTAAGCGTGTTATTATGAAGCAACATGCGGAGGCCGACCGAGGCCAGGCCACCTCTCACCTAAGCGGTCTCAACACTGCCTGTCGCTCGACACAAAGATCCACACGAGAGGTCGTCGGGACAAAGGTCCTTTCAGCCCCAATCAAGTGAATCACTCATGGGTACTCTTGACAGACCCGACTTTAGTCACCATCTGTAGTATGTATGTATGTATAGTATATACCGTGATCACCTCCAGTGATCACAGCCCAATAATATAGCAAAGGCGGTGACAAGAATGTAGGGCCAATGATGATAAACTAGCATCCTATACTAAGTATTTAGGATTGCGGTATGGTATCAGCAGATGTAGCAACAATGTCAAGCTATGCATCGAGAATAGGATTAGCGGAAGCGGTAACATGCTACACTACTCTAATGCAAGCGGTAAGAGGAGAATAGGCGCTATCTGGTGATCGGGGGGCTTGCTGGTTGCTCACGGCAAGAGAGGTCATCTTGGTGTAGTCGAACACACGGACATCGGCACGGTCTCGAGTCTAGGAAAAAAGTAGCAGGGGAACACAATAAATAAGAGCAATCAAATGTAACAGAAAGAAAGACGCGGCAATATGCGGTGCTAGGGGTGACCTAACGTAGTGGTAGGTGATACCGGCGAAGGAGGGAAACATCCGGGAAAGTATCCCCGGCGTTTCGCGTTTTCGGACAGATGAACCGGAGGGGGAAAGTTGCGTGTTCACTATGCTAGGAATGTGTGGCAGACAAACAGGCTGCGTATCCGGATTCGTCTCGTCGTTCTGAGCAACTTTCATATACAAAGTTTTTCCATCCGAGCTACGGTTTATTTAATATGAATTTCTAAAGTTTTGTTATTATTTTGAATATTATTTATTCGAATTTAAAAAGGAATTGGCTGGGTGCACACAGCAGCAGCTTAGTTTTAGTGGCTTACAAGTGGGGTCCAATGGTTGGGTTGACTTAGTCAATACCTTTACTATTTAATCAATGAACAGTGCTGGGCCCAACTTGTCATTAGCACAAACTATTGATTAGGCTTTTAAATAAAAGGGCCACATATGTCATCTGTACATAGACTATTTTAGCCATTAATTAACACCTAGTAGTACTAATCTAAGCAAGGGCCAGCCACTACTCCGGCCATGTGCACTGACAACACACACAGCACACACAAGTTAGTAGGCTGGGAGTTATTAACATAAGATGTCATTTTATGATTTTTGTAGGATTTAATCTATTCATCAAAAGGATTTGGTCCAGTGAGATAAAATGGAGTTTGTTATGTATACTTTCTATTGATATTATTTTTAAGCCTGTTAGTAGTTGTTTAACCGCTGATCAGAGGCCGTCAAGGGGGTTAGTCATTGTGGATTTGCCGAAGCTAGCTGCAACTACAGTAACTGAATGTTAACGTAGCTAGCAGTCAGTAGGAGCGGTAGCAGGAGGTGAACAGCAGCGGCACGCACGCGCACACCAGGGCACCGACGGCTGAAGCCAGCAGTGCCAGTAGCACAGCGCGCACGCATGCGCGGGCTGGGCGCTAGGTGTGGCGCGGCCAGCGAGGGACGGGCAAGCGCAGCTTAGTGACTGGCGCCGACGCGGCCGAACGCAGCGGCGGCGGACCAGCATAGCAGCGTGCGGCGAGCGACGACGGATGGCGCGGGAGCAGCAGTACAGGGCGCTCATGGCCACGGCAGGCAGCCGCGACTATGGCCGGGGTGCGGCGACGCGCACGCCCGGACAAACGCGGGCCGTGGCACGGCACGTCGAGCACGGCCAAGACGAGCAGGGGTTGGCCGGAGACAAGCAAAGGCAGGCAAGCACGGGAGGTACGCGGGTCTACGGCACCGATTCAACGTGGAAAGAAGGGAGAAAGGAGCTCACTGCCGTTGCAGCGAAGAGGGGCGACGAGGCTTGTTGGAGCGCGCCGGGGAGGGGACGAGGATGAGCGCCGGCGACGAGGCGAGGCAGTGGCGACGATGGCGAGTTGATGGCGCGCACTGTGAGGCTCACGGCAGCCGTTGACAGCTTAGAAGCGCAGAGGACGGTGCGGTGGCGGCGACCTCCGGTGGCGAGGGCGACGGAGTCGGGGCAGAGGCGTGGCCGCGGCCACACGTGGGCGCCGCCGCAAGGGAGAGGGGTGAGGAGGAGAGGGAGTGGGGCACTAGGGTTCGACCCGGGGCGATGGAGGCGGCTTATAGGTAGGGGGAGCCGGGCGATGGCCGCCAGGGCGCCGCTGACAGCGGCCGATGGCTGCCACGCCCCCCGTGAACAGGAGGACGGGGGCGCACGTGGGCTGCCCGGTGGCAGCTGGGCCACTTGGCCCAGGGGAGTGGGGAGGGGCCTTTTGTTTTTCTTTGCTTCTGTTTTATTAATTTTTATTTTTATGTACTTAAGTTAGCTACTGTTTCGTATTAATTTGAGTGACAAAAATGAATTTAGTCAATCATGAAGTCTGACACACAATTCAAGAACAACATTGCGGTGTTGCATAAAAAGTGTTAGAGCCAATGAAATTGTTCAAGCATTTTTAGAAATTGAATAGGTCAAATAATATGCTCTTTGGGCCACTTTATATTGTTCTAGGGATTAAAGGGAGGGCCAAATGATGTTGGTTTCCACATGATAATTAGCTAGTGAGTATTTGCAACCCAAGGAACATTTTTCTTTGACATTTGAAAACTTTAAAGTTTGACTTGATTTTAAAATAGAATTTGAACGGGGTTTGAATCATCGCGAGTTTATCAACAGTAACTGTGGTGATGTGGCATCATTAACGTGGAGTTACTGTGGCCTAATTATCCGGGCGTCACAATTCTCCTCCACTACAAGAAATCTCGTCCCGAGATTTAAGAGGTAGTGAAAGGGGGGAAGGTTTGGTAACGAATCTAGCGGGTCTTCTCATCCTGGCTTGCTCTTCTCGAAGAGGTGGATCCATTAAGTTGAAGTCTTCATTTCTCTGCTCCAGGTCATCATGATGGAGCCGTCATCCTTTCTTCGGGATCTCCAACGTACTAACGAATCAATAAGGGCTGACTTCACTCGACAAAAATGCTTATGAGGGAACAATCGGGGTTAACCCAGAATGAGCATAAGAGTATCTCTCGAGTTGAACACATAAAATACATCAAGAGTAAAGTGCGAAGGTACAATAAGAGGTTCAAGCGGATAGATAGTTGCTCGAGTGCATGCGGGGTGAAAGGGGTTGAATGCGAGAGTAAGTTGGGTGCAGTACGAGAATAGAACACTAGGAAGGTGGCCCGTGAATTAAATCTGCCAAGCGTGAGGAATAACCATTAGAAGCAGGGTTGTGCAGGAGAGTCAGGTTTGATCACGTGGGCTGTGGGTTATGGGCCCATCATGTGGGTTAAAAGTAGAAGGAGCGGTGACATCTTGCACGATCATGATAGCAAGGCATGTCGGAGAATAGACTGTCAGTTATGTCGGCAACAACGTCGGTACCAAGGGCGAGGGACGAAGAGAACCATTTTCCTGCTCGTTAGAACGAGGCGGACCAATAGGCAAAGTTCTCGTCCATCGGTGGTTACCGGAATGCTATCAAGAAATGCAACAGGGTCTTGCTGACAGAATTGTACACCGGGGTGTTTACACAAGCAGGAGAATATCACTGCTTAGATCATATAGATCACAAGAAAGATTAAACCAAATAATGGAAAGGAAAATATGATTATCAGATTAAACAGAACAATGGAAAGGAAAATATGTTAAAACACATATTTCAGGGGTATTTCCTTCCCAAGGACAAACAGAGCATGATATCCATGACATGATATAACGTAGAAAACTTTGTAGGTAAGGGGAAGAATTTTCATGACATTACCCATACAGCGGTGTTTGGATAATTGAGCAGGAAACATTTAGCATTGGGCTTCAATGTTCTTGTTGAAAATCAAAGTACCATAGACATGCTTGAGATAGCTTGACATGGTCTTGGAGCAAAGGTCGGACTTGGATACGAAGGATCCATTAGGATAAACTTATTAAACATGGCATTCAATTTCCTCATGGAAAAAGGGTTAACCTTGTTAAAAAGAAAACTATAACAATAGGTCCTCAGGCCAGGAGTACTCGGCATGACACCACCTTACCGGGACACATAAAGACCAGGGTTATATCTCTTGGAAAATATGTTCCAACAATCGTATCAGACCGAGATTCAGTTCTGATTGGTGGCAGGATACCTAGGAAGAAAAGGTGCAACACAAATTGTCAAGATGACATTGTAAGATTCTCGGGCCATGAACTAAGGAAGCGAGTTCCGAAACAAGAGTTCATCATTAAACCAAGGAGAGGATGAGGATGTAGCTGATGAACTCAGCGACGACTCATTGAGATTTCCAAAAGATGTATTTACACTATTATGTGAACAAGGAGATAACATTTGTCGGATCAAATGATATAAAGAGGTATGCTCGAGGAAAACATACCCAATTTAAACATTGGTTGAAAAGTGCACCCGAAATATGGGCTTAGGTAGCATGACCGATGTTATAATGGTGATTCGATAACCAATGGTCTAAGAATGAAATGTCGACCATTAACTTCAAAGCAATAGAGTTGCTAGAAGGAAAGAATCCAACCAACACCGTTCACTTGTTGGAATCAACACGGGGACCAAGAAAGAATGGTGATGGTGAGAAGTATCACTATATCAAGAATTCTTAAGAGGTGGAGTAATCCTCATGACATTCTTGTCATAAAAGATGGTAATACTCCAAGCTAAAGAAGAACAAATGTTGGATAGTAAGGATCTCAAGGTATATCTGAAACAAGAACAAGTTTGTGTTGGAGGGAAGGCAGTAGAGTGGTCGATGATAACACTAATCAACGAGGGCAAGGATGGTCTTTCTCAACATAAATTCAATTGATATCCTGGAAGAGCTCGGAATGCTGATGATGACCACGACATAGCAGTCGAGAGATTTCAAGATGTAATCGATCGGTGATGACATCAAGTCAAAGGAATGATGAAGCGAAAGGTTATTGGAACCACGGGTATGGCACAAACACAGAATCAAGCTTGTTGTTCAAGGCGAAATGATATGACAATGAGGATCGACGTAAGGTTAGTTCATCGTCAAAAATTGTGCTCCGGGAAGAAGGACCAGATAGCACAGTTAAAATCGGCACGACAAGGATATAGCCAAACAGGCTAGGAATGACGTGATTGAGTTCAAACTCGTAAGTAATGAAGGTTACCAAGAGTTGCTTAATCGCGATCACGGACTCGAGTCGATTATCGGTGTCTTTGAGTGTTAAATAACTCGAGCTCGTGAAAAATTGGAATCAATGAGAATGTAGCACTTGATGAAGAACTCATAAGAAGTTATGCGTTCCGTGATAATCTTGAGATCTGGGGGTAATACTCGGCGCCAATTCAAAGTAGAGGTTGGACTAGGGTATTACTCTGTAGAAGGCAAGTGCTTAAACACGCACGAGAAATGGTATTTAAAGAACAACATAATTGAAAACCACGATCATAAATGATCAAATCCCAGATATAAGATGAACTTATACCAAGGGAATAGTTATTATTTCAAGAAGCTTCCATGATAGGATCTACATCGTGTCCATGGGCATGAACACAAGTTCAAGGTCGACTCCCACTTCTCCAATGCATAACCTTTCATTCACTTCTCACTTTCAAGGAGGTTGTAGTGTTGAAATTTTATCTGGCAAAATACCAGGAGTGTATGACTCGTGAAAACTTTCTAGTTCACACATATTAAGGAAGGCATATGTTCAAGCCATCGGGGCTTCTTAGAACATATACCACGAACTTCAGGAGTAATTAACACAAGCTCAAAGTAGAGCATGGTTGACAAAGCAAAGGATACAATTTACCAAAGGCGGTATATATCCTAGGAAAGGCTCAAGGTCATTGAATATGAAGGATATTGTCGGATAAAATCCAACAAAGGATGCAGGGTGAGTATCGGCACACAACCGGAGGAAGAAGCAAGGCAAAGACATTGGATTATAGAAACAACTGAATAACTTAGAGCTCAATTGCTAAGGAATTATGATTTACAAAGCGAAGGATCGAAGCGAGGCGCTCGATCAAGGATGGATAAGTTCAATAGACTTAGGGGCTGTCGGCGACAATTTAATTGGCGAGAACCGACTCATGATTAAAAGCGACATCGAAATTTGGAAGGATGAATTCTAGGATCTGTTTGAGGACTGCGAGCATTACGCAACAAATCGAATCAACGGACTCAAAATGACAATGACAATGGATGTCAACAAGATTACTAGACTTATGGGATTAACCATAATGCAAGCAATCAAAATTTCAAGAGTAATAGGATGCTCAGGATTTTTGGAAGATCGAATGATATTTAGAGGATTGGTGACATACATGAATCAGCGGGGATGAGTGGATACTCGGTAATTAGAAATTATCCGTAGGGGTATTCGGTGGTAAGGCGCAAGGCGGTGAGGCTTAAAGGATTTTGGAACAACGGAGAGCAATTTAGGGCATCTTGTAATAGCAAAACAACCGAGGATGAAGGTATGAGCGACAAGTGTAGGTAGTTATCTATAAGCGTATATCGGTGGTAGGGATTGTAAAGTCGGTGGGCACAAGGGTCTCGGGAAAAAATCGAGAGTATCTTGAAATCTTACAGTGCGGCGGCGATCATCTGGTGAAGGGCTCTCCGGAGAAAGTATTTTCGAGAACCTAAAGTTAGATTTTAGTAAAAATCGTTTAACCGAATAGAAGAGTTTAGAATCCGGAGTAAAGATCGAGGAGTAAAAGATCCTAATACCACCCAATGGCGGCGAGGGCCCATGGGCGCCTGACCATGTTAGTAAAACGATTTTCATCGACTAGACTCAACCGGCCAAGGAGTTGGAAGGGATTCTGAGCGATCGGCTCGATACCAACTTGTGGCGCCCCGATTGAATCATACACTAATCATGCATAAGCGTATGCGATCAAGATCGAGGACTCACGGAAGATATCACAACACAACTCTAAAACATAAATAAGTCATACAAGCATCATAATACAAGCCGAGGGCCTCGAGGGCTCGAATACAAGTGCTCGATCATAGGCGAGTCGTGGAAGCAACAATATCTGAAATCTGAGACATAAGTTTAAACAAGTTTGCCTTAAGAAGGCTAGCACAAACTGGGATCTGAGATCGAAGAAGCGCGGGCCTCTGCAGGATCCTCCTAAACTACTCTCAGTCGTCGCCGGTGACCTGCGTAGTAGTAGGCACCTCCAGTGTAGTAGTAAATAAATCATTGTGGCATCGGCTCCTGGCTCCGACATCTGGTTGCAACAACCAGGTAGAAAGGAAAGGGGGGGAAAGGGGGAGAAAGCAACCGTGAGTACTCATCCAAAGTACTCGCAAGCAAGGAACTACACTACATATGCATGGGTATATGTGTAAAGGAGGCCATATCAGTGGACTGAACTACAGAATGCCAGAATAAGAGGGGGATAGCTAGTCCTATCGAAGACTACGCTTCTGGCAGCCTCCGTCTTGTAGCATGTAGAAGAGAGTAGATTGAAGTCCTCCAAGTAGCATCTCCAAGTAGCATCTCCAAGTAGCATCTCCAGTAGCATCGCGTAGCATAATCCTACCCGGCGATCCTCTCCTCGTCATACTGTTGAGAGCGATCACGGGTTGTATCCGCACTTGGAAGGGTGTGTTTTATTAAGTATCCGGTTCTAGTTGTCATAAGGTCAAGGTACAACTCCGGGTCGTCCTTTACCGAGGGACACGGCTATTGAATAGATAAACTTCCTGCGGGTGCACCACATAACCCAACACGCTCGATCCCATTTGGCGGACACACTTTCTGGGTCATGCCCGGCCTCGGAAGATCAACACGTCGCAGCCCCACCTAGGCACAACAGAAAGGTCGACCCGCGGTCTAAATCCTATCTTGCAGGGGTCCGGGCCCATCGCCCATTGCACACACAAGACGTTGCGGGCGGCGGAGCAGACCTAGCCTAGTGGCGTTCAGTCCAATCCGGCTAGCGCCGCTCGTCGCCGGCGTCAAGAAGGCCGGTGATACCACGACGCGGGATACCCATAACTACTCCCGTAGATGGTTAGTGCGTATAGACCAAATGGCGGACTCGGATCAAATACCAAGATGTCGTTAAGCGTGTTATTATGAAGCAATCGGGACGCCGACCGAGGGCGAGCCCACCTCTCACCTAAGCGGTCTCAACCTGCCTGTCGCTCGACACAAAGATCCACACAGAGAGGTCGTCGGGACAAAGGTCCTTCAGCCCCAATCAAGTGAATCACTTGCGGTTACTCTTGACGAGACCGACTTTAGTCACCATTTGTAGTATGTATGTATGTATAGTATATACCGTGACCACCTCCCGAGTGATCACGGCCCAATAATATAGCAAAGCGGTGACAAGAATGTAGGGCCAATGATGATAAACTAGCCTATACTAAGTATTTAGGATTGCGGTATGGTATCAGCAGATGTAGCAACAATGTCGGGCTATGCATCGAGAATAGGATTAACGGAAGCGGTAACATGCTACACTACTCTAATGCAAGCGGTATAGAGGAGAATAAGCGATATCTGGTGATTAGGGGGCTTGCTGGTTGCTCGGCAAGAGAGAGGGTCATCTTGGTGTAGTCGAACACACGGACATCGGCACGGTCTCGAGTCTAAGCGGAAAGAAATAGCAGGGAACACAATAAATAATGAGCAATCAAATGTAACACAAAGAAAGACGCGGCAATATGCGGTGCTAGGGGTGACCTAACGTAGTGGTAGGTGATACCGGCGAAGGAGGGAAACATCCGGGAAAGTATCCCCGGCGTTTCGCGTTTTCGGACAGAAGAACCGGAGGGGGAAAGTTGCGTGTTCACTATGCTAGGAATGTGTGGCAAACAAACAGGCTGCGTATCCGGATTCGTCTCGTCGTTCTGAGCAACTTTCATATACAAAGTTTTTTCATCCGAGCTACGGTTTATTTAATATGAATTTCTAAAGTTTTGTTATTATTTTGAATATTATTTATTCGAATTTAAAAAGGAATTGGCTGGGTGCACACAGCAGCAGCTTAGTTTTAGTGGCTTACAAGTGGGGTCCAATGGTTGGGTTGACTTAGTCAATACCTTTACTATTTAATCAATGAACAGTGCACTGGGCCCAACTTGTCATTGGCACAAACTATTGATTAAGCTTTTAAATAAAAGGGGCCACATGTCATCTGTACATAGACTATTTTAGCCATTAATTAACACCTAGTAGTACTAATCTAAGCAAGGGCCGGCCACTACTCCGGCCATGTGCTGACGCGCACACACAGCACACACAAGTTAGTAGGCTGGGAGTTATTAACATAAGATGTCATTTTATGATTTTTGTAGGATTTAATCTATTCATCAAAAGGATTTGGTCCAGTGAGATAAAATGGAGTTTGTCATGTATACTTTCTATTGATATTATTTTTAAGCCTGTTAGTAGTTGTTTAACCGCTGATCAGAGGCCGTCAAGGGGGTTAGTCATTGTGGATTTGCCGAAGCTAGCTGCAACTACAGTAACTGAATGTTAACGTAGCTAGCAGTCAGTAGGAGCCGTAGCAGGAGGTAGACAGCAGCGGCACGCACGCGCACACCGGGGCACCGACGGCTGAAGCCAGCAGTGCCAGTAGCACAGCGCGCACGCATACGCGGGCTGGACGCTAGGTGTGGCGCGGCCAGCGAGGGACGGGCAAGCGCAGCTTAGTGACCGGCGCCGACGCGGCCGAGCGCAGCGGCGGCGGACCAGCATAGCAGCGTGCGGCGAGCGACGACGGATGGCGCGGGAGCAGCAGTACAGGGCGCTCATGGCCACGGCAGGCAGCCGCGACTATGGCCGGGGTGCGGCGACGCGCACGCCCGGACAAACGCGGGCCGTGGCACGGCACGTCGAGCACGGCCAAGACGAGCAGGGGTTGGCCGGAGACAAGCAAAGGCAGGCAAGCACGGGAGGTACGCGGGTCTACGGCACCGATTCAACGTGGAAAGAGAAGGGAGAAAGGGCTCACTGCCGTTGCAGCGAAGAGGGGCGACGAGGCTTGTTGGAGCGCGCCGGGGAGGGACGAGGATGAGCGCCGGCGACGAGGCGAGGCAGTGGCGACGATGGCGAGTTGATGGCGCGCACTGTGAGGCTCACGGCAGCCGTTGACAGCTTAGAAGCGCAGAGGACGGTGCGGTGGCGGCGACCTCCGGTGGCGAGGGCGACGGAGTCAGGGCAGAGGCGTGGCCGCGGCCACGTGGGCGCCGCCGCAAGGAGAGGGTGAGGAGGAGAGGGAGTGGGGCACTAGGGTTCGACCCGGGGCGATGGAGGCGGCTTATAGGTAGGGGGAGCCGGGCGATGGCCGCCACGGCGCCGCTGACAGCGGCCGATGGCTGCCACGCCCCCCGTGAATAGGAGGACGGGGGCGCACGTGGGCTGCCCGGTGGCAGCTGGGCCACTTGGCCCAGGGGAGTGGGGAGGGGCCTTTTGTTTTTCTTTGCTTCTGTTTTATTAATTTTGATTTTTATGTACTTAAGTTAGCTACTGTTTCGTATTAATTTGAGTGACAAAAATGAATTTAGTCAATCATGAAGTCTGACACACAATTCAAGAACAACATTGCGGTGTTGCATAAAAAGTGTTAGAGCCAATGAAATTGTTCAAGCATTTTTAGAAATTGAATAGGTCAAATAATATGCTGCTGGGCCACTTTATATTGTTCTAGGGATTAAAGGGAGGGCCAAATGATGTTGGTTTCCACATGATAATTAGCTAGTGAGTATTTGCAACCCAAGGAACATTTTTCTTTGACATTTGAAAACTTTAAAGTTTGACTTGATTTTCAAAATAGACTTTGAACGGGGTTTGAATCATCGCGAGTTTATAAACAGTAACTCTGGTGATGTGGCATCATTAACGTGGAGTTACTGTGGCCTAATTATCCGGGCGTCACAGCTTCACGGGGATGTTTTTCAAGAAATGTTGGGGAATCATCAAGCATATAGTCATGAGGGTTGTGCAACATTTTGACTCTTTGCACACCTCCAATTTGTAGTGGGTCAACTCCGGCAATGTTATGCTCCTACCGAAAAGAGATGGTGCAGAAGGCATTCCTGACTACAGACCCATTAGCCTTATTCATGCCATCGCCAAAATCATTGCCAAAGTTCTCTCGCTCAGGCTTGCTCCCCACATGGATGAACTTGTCTCCAACGCTCAAAGCGCCTTCATCAAGGGAAGAAGCATCCATGACAATTTCATGTACGTTCGGAATTTCGCCCGGCGCCTACACAAGAGGAGAACCTCTGCCCTCCTTCTCAAGCTTGACATAAAGAAGGCTTTTGATTGGTCAGTGGGGATACTTTCTTGAGCTCTGCTGCGGCCGGGGTTCCGCCTAAATTTCGGGCATGGATTGCAGCACTTCTTTCCTCATCTTCATCGAAAATCATGCTAAGCAGGGTGCCGGTCCTCCGATCAAGCAGGGGGCGGGTTCGAGCAGGGGACCCCTTTCCCCTCTGTTTGTCCTTGCGATTGACCCTTTGCATAAGATTTTGGACCTCGCCACGCGGAAAGGGATCCTCCATAAGCTTCGTGGCTGGGGAGCTGTGATGAGAACCTCAGTCTTTGTGACACCCATTAGGAGGGACATTGACAACCTAGCTGTGATCTTACGAGGCTTTGGTGATGTGACGGGCCTCTGCACCAACTTCCAAAAAAAGCTCGGTCGTGGCAATTCGTTGCAACCATCTTAGCCTTGAGCGCATTCTTCGGAATATGCTGGTGATCCGTGCTTCCTTCCCGGTGAAATACCTAGGCTTACCTCTCTCGGTTCGGCAGCTAAAGACGGTGGATTTCCAATACCTGGTGGACAAGGCAGCCGGAAAATTAACCACTTGGGATGGGCAAAACATCACTGCTATCGGACGCATGACTCTCGTCAAGTCCGTCATCTCCTCCCAAGCGGTTTTCTCTATCCGCCTCTCATTGTGCCGAGGCATTCGGATACACTCAACAAGATTAAGAGGGCCTTCCTCTGGTCGGGTGCGGAGAAGACCACGGGAGCCAAATGGAAGGTCAACTGGAACACGGTGTGCAGACCAAAAGATTATGGTGGACTTGGGGTGCTCGATACCGACAAGTTTGCACGGGCGTTGCGACTTCGTTGTCTATGGTACGAATGGAAGGAGCCCCGCAGATTATGGGTTGGCTCTGGCAACCCCTGCACTGAAGAGGACCTCCAGTTCTTCTATGCATTTACGACTATCACTGTCGACGACGGCACCAAAACTCCTTTCTGGGATTCCCCTTGGCTCTTGGGACGCAAGCCCAAGGACATTGCACCACTAATCTATGAGGCATTGAAGAGAAAGAATTGGAAGGTGCGTGAGGCTCTGAAGGGGAACGCTTGGATCCTCAAGATGAAACATGACACTGCCATCTTTGTCAACCATATTTCGGAATTCTTTAACCTTTGGATGCTTCTGCATGACTTCCACCTTGATGAGAAAGCCGAAGACAACATCATTTGGAAGCATCACGAACAATGGGATCTACAATGAGCCCGCTTACAAAGCGCAATTTTTCGACTGACTCTGTCCCCATGGACCGCATGGTGTGGAAGGCTTGGGCACCTCCTAAGGTTAAATTCTTTGCTTGGTTGGCTTTGCAAAATAGGATTTGACTGCCGATCGTTTGGAGAAGCGTGGTTGGCCAAACTGTGGCCCTTGCCCACTTTGCAAAAGAGAACAAGAAACGGGGATACACCTCTTTGTCAAGTGTCACTACACACTTAGGCTCTGGAGATCAATCATCGAGAAGCTTGGGCTCACGCACAAGGACACCTCCGATTGGTAGTTAGGGCATCTCTAGCCGCGCCCCCAGGAAGGCCTCCCCAGGCGTTTTTTCACACCGGCGCCGAAAAAACGGCCCAGTCGCGCCCCCAGGAGCCCGATATTCGCCGGCTTGGGCCAAAAACAGCACCGGCGGACCCAGTCCGAACCCGGCGCGCTGGGGGGCGCCCGGGGGCGCCGGGCGAACTGTTTTGGCGAGAAAAAGCCGCGGGCCCGCTGCGTCAGCGACACGGCTCTCTTCTCGGCCCTTCGTCGTCCTCATCGCCTCGTTTCCCGCGGCGAATCAATGCCAAAGCTTCCGCGCGCTGCCACGCCCGGTCGGCATGCGCCATTGATGCCTCACGGCGGCGCTTGTGAAGACCGGATGGCGCGTCCCTCGCCTCCCTCGCCCGCCCCAGCGTACACGGCGGCTAAGCGCGCGGCGGCGCCTCGGCCTATAAACGCGCGCCGGCGCACTCAGCGACTCACACACTCTCGCCGTCGTCGTTCCTCCCTCTCCTCTCTCTCGCCGTCTCCAGTTCATCACACCCACGGCGGCGCTTCGGCGATGGCGGCGGCGGCAAGCGGCCGCCGCCGCCATCTTCACGAGGCGAGGCTTGCCTCCTTTTCGAGCCGAGTACCGGTCTGCCGGACATGCGGTGCCAGGCGTGAGGATCAGCGCCCGGTGGCATGCCGGTGCCCCCGGTACCCACCGGCGTGGCGCGGCGTGCGGAGATCGCACGCATACGCTCGTCCCTGCCGCGTGCGGCAAGAGAGCGGCCACGGTACGTCCCCGACAGCCTGCTCTGGGAGCCTTATTTCCGCCGCCGTCACGCCGAGCAGCTCGAGGCCACCAACAGCGTCGTGCCCTCCGGCAGGCTCAACGCCGCCGGCCAGCGTCGGTGGTGGGGCATGCCCGGGCGCACGTTGGAGGCCGTCCTCGAGTACATCGAGGGCCGCAACACGCCGCGCCTCGAGTACCCCGCTCCCCCTTCCTTCTCACGCCGCCGGGGAAGCTCCTGGACCCCGAGACGCATGGAGACCGTGGGGTCCTCCTCCTCGTCCGGTGGCTCGCCCTGCCTCCGCCCCGTCAAGCCGGAGCCCCAGGGCACGCCGGTCAGCACGCGCACCCACAACTCCGGCGTCCACATCGGCGCCAACGCCTGTCCACACACCGGCCGCTTCGTCCTCGTCGAGCCCAAGCCGGAGCCCAGCCTCCCCGCGGAGTACGAGGAGATAGCCCGGCGCGGCTTCTCCGACGAGGACGCCATGCGGTGGGCGCGGGATGACTACCTCCGCGACGAGATGGTCTGGCAGCGCCGGGCCCTGGAGGAGATCGCCGCCCGCAAGCGTGGGCGCGAGGACGAGCACGGCATCGTGGTCCTCGACAGCGACTACGACGACGAAGACGATGCCCCCGGACCGTCCAACCCACCGCGCCAACCGGGGAGGATGCAACAGGACGGCGAGCGTAGGCGGGGCGGCGGCAGCGGCGGCGGCAGCGATGATGATGGCGGCGGCGGTGACTACACGCGGTTCTACAGCCTCCTTGGCATGTAGAACCGCGTGAAGCAGCGGCGAGGCGGGCGGCGAGGAGATGGCGGGGTAGCCAGTAGGTAGTTTTCTTTTTTAAAAAATATGTTTAAGTTTGTATGAACTCGCCGATGTTTGCGTTAAATTTGAGTCGTTTTTGCGCCGTATTTGACTTTTTTGACTAACCGTGGGTGCCGCGACTGGGGGGCATCACGCCCCCAGTGCGCGGTTTAGCGCCGGTGCACCCCCAGGGGGCGATTTTTTGCCCCTCCTGGGGGGCCAACGGCTGGAGATGCCCTTAGAAGCAACCGTCACTGAGTGGTGGCAAAAAAGAACCAACGACCGCAACCCTCACCGCCACGCAATGGCTTCCATCACCATGCTCGTTTCTTGGACCATTTGGAATGAGAGAAATGCCCGCATATTCCGTCGAAAAAGCGCACCACCGCCGGTCCTCCTAACCAGCATTTTAGAAGATGCTAAACTTTGGGTTACTGCTGGCGCAAGAAAGCTAGGGAACATCATCTTGTACGAGTAATGTTCATGCCGCTTATTTTGTGAGTGCGTTGTAAAACTCTAAACTCTTCTCTCCCTTATTTAATTGAAGAGGCAAATCTTTTGCCTCCGTTTCAATTGAAGAGTAGATCTTGAAGCACTAATTTTCTTGTTTCCTAATGTAATCTTGACATTAGGCACGCATTCTTGCCAGGACTCTCCGTCCGTGCTGCAGGTGTCCGATATGCAAATGTATTACCCTTTACGTGACCCTATTTTTGTTGACGTCATGATGACATTAGCACATGCATTGCTGCCAGGACTCTCCGTCCCTGTTCCAGGTATCAGATATGGACATGTGCTACACTTTAAGTGTCCCTCTTTTTCTTGGCACTCACGTGTTCCTTCTCATAAATATTTTTCATGAAAAAATTGATAGTTTATACTATTAACCATTGTAATTAGAATGCGCGTCATGATCTATCTATTTAACTATTATTATATTATTAAAACAAGAGGCAAACAAGCCATTATATTCATCCATATATATTAAATTATGTTGACCGTCAATTTAGTAGATTAGTGGTTCAGATTAAAAGATGCAGCATTACATACAAATATAGTCCTTCACAATCAATTTGACACGTTCGTCAAAAATAGTCGACACGACTTTCATCCAGGTCAGATCTGTTCTCTATAAAAAGTCTGTCGAATAATCACACATGTACGTACATTGCCATTGGCAAGTAATAAAAAAGGACATTTACATTTATGCCCCTAATTTGCGCCCCTCCAGATTTGCCCTAAATTTTGATGTGCTCAAATTTGCCCTAAAAAGCATTTTAAGTTGCAGGAATGCCCTTCCATCTGGTCAAAGTTGTTTGACCAAAACTTTGAAAATTCATAACAAATTCATATGAAGTCAGAAAAATGCAAATAAGATATCCAAATGTTCATACTAACATGCCAAAAGTTAACATCAGGAAGGCATGTTTAGAGCAAGCCAACAACCTGCTACAGGAACAAGACATAGCAAAATATGGCATGGCATGAATCTACTCGAGGCATTGAACAAAAGTTCCTTACTGACCATGAGCCAAAAGGGATCAGAAAATATAATAACACCCATGTCAAGTTAGCAAGTTCCGTTACCGATCTCAGACTTAGCAGAAAACTGGACATGGCAAAATCAGATAACAAGTAGGCATGTTCGTGGGCTCGATGCACTCACTACAGAGCATTGCATGATAAACTAAGCATACATCCATCTAGAAGACATGGCATAGGAGCTATACATGGCAAGAACAACATTATAGCATGCAAGGATCAACTACAACAAGCTTGGCAAAATAGAATAACATGTAAACAATCTGCCAGGAAACATTTTATAACAAAAGTAGAGCTCGATTGACTCAAGCTATGGCACTCCATAATTGCAATCAAAGGCATGTATTGATAGAGAACATCCATATGTTCAAAACTCCATTACTGATCATGCTCAAAAGAGGCATAGATCTCTCTGAAACAACATGAACACACGGCATAAAAATAACAGCAGGGAATGACTTAGTGAAATTACTAAGTCCCTGAGATCAGCAACATTAAGATCCCTAGTTTGCATGCTTGTGCTAGTCACCACAAATATCACAAAAATACATGGCATACACCTCTGGAAAGATAGCATGGCATTGTTCAAAACACATGTAGGACTCAAGTTTATAGGGTGCACATATCAATCATGGCAAAAATGACAAAAGTGCATGTTCTGATAATAATCTGGAACTAACATCACATAGCCTTCGTCCAACAGCATTTCGGGCATCAAGTTGAGCTCAAATGAAAATGAAGCAATGAGATGAAATGTTGTACTCGTCGAGATGAACAATTCGGTATGCTATACGCCCGAAATGATGCGATGAACATGCAACAAAATACTGCCAGAAAAATAACTTTAACGAATTAGGGGTCGGGGAAAGTCAACCTAGGGTTCGTCGGCCGCCTTGAACAGGCGTGGCGGAGTTCTGCGGAGTTGGAGGAAGGGCAGCCCGGAGGCGGGGCGGCCGGATCGAGGCGGCGCGGCCCGGATCTGAGTGATCATGGCGGCGGCGTATGTGTGGCCGGGCGCGGGCGCGCGGTGGCGGAGGAGAGGGCTTGGGCGGCGCGGGCGGTAACCGCGCCGATGGCGATGGCGTGGCGAGGCGGCGGAGCGAGAGCATGGCGGCAGGCGGGCGCGCTGCCCGGGCGTGGGCGGGAGGGGCCCCTTTGGGCCAGCGAACTGTCGGCGGGAGAGGCGGCGGCGATGTGGGCGCGGCTGCTGACGTGGCGGCATGGCGGCGCAGAGATCGTCCGCCGCCGGACGTGTCCGGCTGTGGAGGAGCGAGCCTAGGGTTTTGCGAAAATTGGACGGGGATGACATATATTTATAGGTAGAGGGAGCTAGGAGGCTCCAAATGGAGTGCGGTTTTCGCCCACACGGTCGTGATCCGACGACGGAGAGCATGGAAATGACTTAGATGGGTTATTGGGCTGTTTTGGAGGGGTTTTGGGCTGCAACCCAAAAGAGGCCTTCGCGGTTACCCGGTTAACCGTTGGAGTATCAAACGACCTCCAAATGGCACGAAACTTGACAGTTGGTCTACCGGTGTTATACCAAGGCCACTTGGAAAGCCTTGGTCCATTCGAGAAAGTTAATACCGCTCACGGAAAAATGTGAAAGGGGCGCGGGGACATAGGAGTGCGGATTGCAAATTGGACAACGGGAAAAATGCTCGGATGCATGAGGCGAACACGTATCACGAATCGATGCACATGATGACATGATATGAGATGCATGACATGGACAAAATGCAAAATGAAGAAAAACCCAACCACGGAGGGAATATCATATCACAATGCGAAAATGGCAAGAGTTGGAGTTACAAATATGGAAAGTTACATCCGGGTGTTACAACACTCCACCACTACAAGAGGATCTCGTCCGAGATCTAGGGACTGAAAGAACTCCGGATATTCGGAACGGAGGTGATCCTCGCGCTCCCAGGTGGCTTCTCAATCGGAATGGTGTGACCACTTCACTTTCAGGAATTTGATTGACTTGTTGCGAGTCTTGCGCTCGGTTTCTTCAAGAATAGCAACGGGGTGCTCATGATAAGAGAGAACTTCTTGGAGGTCAATTTCTTCGAAGTTGATGGTGCGTTCAGGAGTCTTGAAGCACTTGCGAAGCTGTGACACGTGAAACACATCGTGCACGTTCGCGAAGTTGGACGGAAGCTCAAGTTGATAGGCGAGATCGCCTCTTTTGCCAAAGATCTTGAAAGGACCCACATATCTAGGGCAAGCTTCCCTTTGATACCGAAGCGACGAGTGCCTTTCATTGGAGAGACGCGGAGGTAGACATGGTCTCCGATTTCAAAAGCCACATCACGGTGCTTGTCATCATAATAGCTCTTCTGGCGCGATTGCGCGGCTTTGAGATTCTCACGAATGACTTTGCACATTTCTTGACTACGTGATCAAGTCGTTGCCAAGAAGTTGGCGTTCACATCTCGGACCAATTGAGAGAATCGACACTTTACGCCATAGAGAATTTCGAATCGGGCCTTGCCCGAACTTACTGGAAGCTGTTGTTGTAGGAGAACTTCGGCATAAGGAAGACAATCTTCCCACTTCATACCGAAGGAAATGACACAAGCCACGAGCATACCTTCAAGGATTTGATTGACTTCGCTCGACACTGGCCACTTGTTTGAGGATGGAAAGCTGTCTTTGAAGCGAATGTTGGTGCCCATGGCCTTGAAAAGAATCCCAAAACTTGGAGGTGAAGATGCTGCCATGGTGCGAAGAGATCAATTGTGGAATGCCATGCAAGGAGACAATCACGGAGGTGTATAGCTCGCCGGTGAGCTCTTTGTGATAGATTCTTTGGTAGGAAGGAAATGAGCCACTTTAGTAAGCTTGTCAATGACAACGAAGATAGCATCATTCCCACGCTTGGACTTAGGAAATCCGATCACGAAGTCCATCTCGATATGATAAAACTTCCATTCCGGAATAGCAAGAGGTTGGAGGAGACCAGCTGGTCGTTGGTGTTCGCTTTCACCCTACTGCGCAGACATCACATTCATTCACGAATTGAGCAATTTCTCGCTCCATTCGAGTCCACCAATCTGTTGCTTGAGGTCATGGTACATCTTCGTACTTCCAGGTTGAATGGATATAAGGGAATTGTGCGCCTCGTTCATAATGACTTTACGTAGATCACCCTTAGGAACCACAATCTGGTCCTCGAAGAAAAGAGTATCTCTGTCATCAATGTGGAAGCACTTGTACTTGGAAATGCCCTTGTCGATACCACGTTTCACCTTTTTCACCATGGTATCCAGGAGTTGAGCCTGACAAATTTGATCTTCCAAAGTAGGAGAGACTATGAGGTTTGCAAGAAAGCCTTGAGTAACAACTTGAAGATTCAGCTTGCGGAAAGCTTCACAAAGGTCCGGTTGGAAGGGCTTGAGAATTAAGCTGTTGCAATAGGCCTTCCTGCTCAAAGCATCTGCAATGACGTTGGCCTTGCCTGGAGTATATTCAATACTCAGATTATACTCTTGAATCATTTCGACCCATCGAGTTTGCCTGAGGTTGAGGTTGGGTTGAGTGAAGATATACTTGAGGCTCTTTTGATCGGTGAATATGTCCACTTTCCTTCCCAACAAGAGATGTCTCCATGTTATCAATGCATGGACAACTCAAGATCGTGAGTGGGGTAGTTCTTTTCGTTGGGCTTCAACTGACGAGAGGTATATGCCACAACTTTTTTCTCTTGCATCAACACAGCACCGAGACCTTGAAGAGAAGCATCACAGAAAACTTCGAATGGCTTGGATTCATCAGGAGGAGTCAAGATAGGAGCTGTGACGAGTTTCTCTTTGAGAGTATTGAAAGCAACGTCACACTCAGGAGTCCAGACATACTTCACATGCTTCTGGAGGAGGTTGGAAAGAGGCTTTGCAATCTTGGAGAAATTCTCAACGAATCTTCGGCAATAGCTTGCAAGACCAAGAAAACTGCGGAGCTACTTGACATTCTGAGGAGGTTCCCAATTCACAACTGCAGACACCTTCTCGGGATTAACAGCAATGCCCTTGGCGGAGATGATATGACCAAGGTAAAGAACTTCATCAAGCCAAAATTCACATTTGGAAAACTTCGCATAGAATTGATGCTCTCTGAGCTTGTCGAGCACCAATCGCAAATGTTTGGCATGATCCTTCTTGTTCTTGGAGAAGACCAAAATATCATCGAGATAGACCAAGACAAATTCATTGGTATAGGGGTTGAAGATGAAGTTCATCATTCAAGAGAATGTTGGAGGAGCATTGACAAGGCGAAAGACATGACGATATATTCATAAGAACCAAAGCTTGTACGAATCTTTGTCTTGGGAATATCTTGTTCACGAATCACGAATCGATGATAACCCATCTGAAGGTCAAGCTTGGAGAATACTTTAGCACCTTTGAGTTGCTCGAAAAGCTCATTGATGTTGCGAAGTGCATACTTGTTCTTGATTGTCTTCTTATTCAATGGACGGTAATCGACGCACAGTCGGTCCGTGCCATCCTTCTTCTAGACAAAAAGAACTCCACAACCCCATGGAGATGAACTCGGTCTGATCAAACCCAGACGCTCTTGTTCATCGAGCTGTTTCTTCAATTCCTTCAGCTCTTTAGTGAAGGAAATATGCCCTAGAGGCAATAATAAAGTTATTATTTATTTCCTTATTTCATGATAAATGTTTATTATTCATGCTAGAATTGTATTAACCGGAAACATAATACATGTGTGAATACATAGACAAACAGAGTGTCACTAGTATGCCTCTACTAGACTAGCTTGTTAATCAAAGATGGTTATGTTTCCTAACCATGAACAAGGAGTTGTTATTTGATTAACAAGGTCACATCATTAGTTGAATGATCTGATTGACATGACCCATTCCATTAGCTTAGCACATGATCGTTTAGTATGTTGCTACTGCTTTTATCCATGACTTATACATGTTCCTATAACTATGAGATTATGCAACTCCCGTTTACCGGAGGAACACTTTGGTACTACCAAGCGTCACAGCGAATCGGGTGATTATAAAGGAGTACTACAGGTGTCTCCAAAGGCGGATGTTGGGTTGGCGTATTTGAGATTAGGATTTGTCACTCCAATTGTCGGAGAGGTATCTGGGCCCTCTCGATAATGCACATCACCTAAGCCTTGCAAGCATTACAACTAATGAGTTAGTTGCGAGATGATGTATTACGGAGCGAGTAAAGAGACTTGCGGTAATGAGATTGAACTAGGTATTGGATACCGACGATCGAATCTCGGGCAAGTAACATACCGATGACAAAGGAACAACGTATGTTGTTATGCGGTCGACCGATAAAGATCTTCGTAGAATATGTAGGAGCCAATATGGGCATCCAGGTCCGCTGTTGGTTATTGACGGAGATGTGTCTCGATCATGTCTACATTGTTCTCGAACCGTAGGATCCGCACTCTTAAGGTTTCGATGGCGGTTATATTATGAGTTTGTGTATTTTGATGTACGAAGGAGTTAGTCTCGGATGTGATCACGGACATGACGAGGAGTCTCGAAATGGTCGAGACATAAAGATTGATATATTGGACGGTTATATTCGGACACGGAAAGGTTTGGAAGTTTCGGAAAAACGGAGTGTCGGAGGGGTTACGGAACCCCGGGAAGTAATGGGCCTTAGTGTGCCAAGAGGGGAGAGAGGGCGCACCGGGAGGTGGCGCGCCCCTGGGGAGTCGAATAGGACAAGGAGGCGCGGCCCCCTTCCTCTCCCTCTCCTCTCCTTCCTTCCCCCTTCCTCCTTCCTAGTTGGACTAGGAAAGGGGAGTCCTACTCCCACTAGGAGGAGGAATCCCCCCTCCCTTGGCGTGCCTCCTAGGGCTGGCCGGCCCTCCCCCTTGCTCCTTTATATACGGGGGCAGGGGGGCACCCTAGAACACACAAGTTGATCCTTGAGATCGTTCCTTAGCCGTGTGCGGTGCCCCCCTCCACCATAATCCACCTCGGTCATATCGTAGCGGTGCTTAGGCGAAGCCCTGCGTCGGTAGAACATCAAGATCGTCGCAACGCCGTCGTCTTGTGGAACTCTCTCTCCCGGAGCTTTGCTGGATCGAAGCCGAGGAGCATCACCGAGCTGTCGTGTGTCAAGAACTCGGGCGCCGGAGTGCTGCGCTGGGATCGGTTGGATCGCGAGGAGATCGTCGACTACTTCCTCTATGTTGTGATCGCTTCGCCGGTCTCACGAGGGTGCGTAGACAACACTCTCCCTCTCGTTGCTATGCATCACCATGATCTTGCGTGTGCGTAGAATTTTTTGAAATTACTCGTTCCCCAACAGTGGCATCCGAGCCTAGGTTTTATGGTTTGATGTTTTGCACGAGTAGAACACAAGTGAGTTGTGGGCGAAAGTCATCTCGCCTACCAGCATGTCATACTTTGGTTCAGCGGTATTGTGAGATGAAGCGGCCGGACCGACATTACGCGTACGCTTACGCGAGACTGGTTTCACCGTTACGAGCACTCGTGCTTAAAGGTGACTGGCAGGTGTCTGTCTCTCTCACTTTAGTTGAACCGAGTATGGCTACGCCCGGTCCTTGAGAAGGTTAAAACGGAGTCTATTTGACGAAGTATTGTTGTGGTTTTGATGCATAGGTGAGATTGATTCTTGCTTAAGCCCGTAGCAGCCACGTAATATTTGCAACAACAAAGTAGAGGACGTCTAACTTGTTTTTGCAGGGCATGTTGTGATGTGATATGGTCAAGACGTGATGCTATATTTTATTGTATGAGATGATCATGTTTTGTAACCGAAGTTATCGGCAACTGGCTGGAGCCATATGGTTGTCGCTTTATTGTATGAAATGCAAGCATACTGTAATTGCTTTACTTTATCACTAAGCGGTAGCGATAGTCGTAGAAGCAATAGATGGCGTAACGACAACGATGCTACGATGGAGATCAAGGTGTCGCGCCGGTGACGATGGTGATCACGACGGTGCTGCCGGAGATGGAGATCACAAGCACAAGATGATGATGGCCATATCATATCACTTATATTGATTGCATGTGATGTTTATCCTTTATGCATCTTATCTTGCTTTGATTGACGGTAGCATTTTAAGATGATCTCTCACTAAAATTATCAAGTAGTGTTCTCCTGAGTATGCACCGTTGCCAAAGTTTGTCGTGCGAGACACCACGTGATGATCGGGTGTGATAAGCTCTCGTCCATCTACAACGGGTGCAAGCCAGTTTTGCACACGCAGAATACTCGAGTTATACTTGGCGAGCCTAGCATATGCAGATATGGCCTCGGAACACGGAGACCGAAGGTCGGCGTGAATCATATAGTAGATATGATCAACATAAGATGTTCACCATTGAAAACTACTCCATCTCACGTGATGATCGGTTATGGTTTAGTTTATTTGGATCACGTGATCACTTAGATGACTAGAGAGATGTACGTCTAAGTGGGAGTTCTTAGGTAATATGATTAATTGAACTTAAATTTATCATGAACTTAGTACTGATAGTATCTTGCTTGTCTATGTTTGTTTGTAGATAGATGGCTCGTCTTTGTTGTTCCGTTGAATTTTAATGCGTTCCTTGAGAAAGCAAAGTTGAAAGATGATGGTAGCAATTACGGATGGGTCCGTAACTGAGGATTATCCTCATTGCTGCCTGAAGAGTTACATCTGGATGCACCGCTGGGTGCGAACTGCTTCTTGATGCTAACCAGCGGCGTTAAGAACGTCTGGCGAGCAAAGCTGATGACTACTCTATAGTTCGATGTGCCATGCTTTACGGCTTAGAACCGGGTCTTCAACGACGTTTTGAGCGTCATGGAGTATATGAGATGTTCCAGAGTTGAAGTTGATATTCCAACAGAATGCCCGGATTGAGAGATATGAAGTCTCCAATAAGTTCTATAGCTGCAAGATGGAAGAGAATGGGTCATCGGTGAGCACATACTCGAGAATGTGCGGGTATTACAATCACTTGACTCAAGCGGGAGTTAATCTTCCGGATGATTGTGTCATTGATGAATTCTTCAATCACTGCAACCAAGCTACAAAGGCTTCGTGATGAACTATAATATGCAAGGGTTAGTAAAGACTATGCTCGAGCTCTTCGCAATGCTAAAGGCTGCGGAGGTAGAAATCAAAAAGGAGCATCAAGTGTTGATGGTCAATAACACCACTAGTTTCAAGAAGAAAGGCAAAGGGAAAAAGAAGGGAACTTCAAAAAGAACAGCAAGCAAGTTCTTTGCTCAGAGAAAAAACCCAAGTCTGGACCTAAACACGAGGCCTGAGTGCTTCTACCGCAAGCGGTAGTCGTTTGGAAGCGGAACTGCCCCAAGTATTTGGCGGATAAGAAGGATGGCAAGGTGAACAAAGGTATATGTGATATACATGTTATTGATGTGTACCTTACTAGAGCTCGATAGAGCACAGGTATTTGATCTGGTTACATTGCTAATATTTGCAACTCGAAGCAGGGACTACGGATTAGCGAACAACGGCAAAGGGCGAGGTGACGATGCTGGCGTGGGAAATGGTTCCCAAGTCGATGTGATCGATCGACGCTACCTCTACATCTACCTTCGGGTTAGTATTAGACCTAAATAATTGTTATTTGGTGCCTGCGTTGAGCATGAACATTATATCTGGATCTTGTTTGATGCGAGACGGTTATTCATTTAAATCGAGAGAATAATGGTTGTTCTATTTATATGAGTAATATCTTTTATGGTCATGCACCCTTGAAGAGTGGTCTATTTTTGATGAATCTCGATAGTAGTGATACACATATTCATAATGTTGAAGCCAAAAGATTTAGAGTTGATAATGATAGTGCAACTTATTTGTGGCACTGCCGTTTAGGTCATATCGGTAAAACGCATGAAGAAACTCCATACTGATGGACTTTTGGAGTCACTTGATTATGAATCACTTGGCACTTGCGAACCGTGCCTCATGGGCAAGATGACTAAAACCCCGTTCTCCGGTACTATGGAGAGAGCAACAGATTTGTTGGAAATCATACATACAGATGTATGTGGTCCGATGAATGTTGAGGCTCGTTATTTTCTCACCTTCACAGATGATTTAAGCAGATATGGGTATATCTACTTAATGAAACATAAGTCTGAAACATTTGAAAAGTTCAAAGAATTTCAGACTGATAAGCTCGAACCTAAATCGGAGAAATGTGTCTTCGTAGGATACCCAAAGGAGACATTTGGGTACACCTTCTATCACAGATCCGAAGGCAAGACATTTCTTGCTAAGAATGGATCCTTTCTAGAGAAGGAGTTTCTCTCGAAAGAAGTGAGTGGGAGGAAAGTAGAACTTGATGAGGTAACTGTACCTTCTCCCTTATTTGAAAGTAGTTTATCACAGAAACTGGTTTCTGCGACATCTACACCAAATAATGAGGAAGTTGATGATGTTGATCATGAAACTTCAGATCAAGTTACTACAGAACCTCGTAGATCAACCAGAGTAAGATCCGCACTAGAGTGAATGCGGTAATCCTGTTCGGAAGTCATGCTACTAGATCATGATGAACCTACGAACTATGAAGAAGCGATGGTGAGCCCAGATTACGCAAAATGGCTAGAGGCCATGAAATCTGAGATGGGATCCATGTATGAAAACAAAGTGTGGACTTTGGTTGACTTGCCGAGGGTCGGCAAGCCATAGAAAACAAGTGGATCTTCAAGAAGAAGACCGTGGCCGACGGTAATGTTACTATCTACAAAGCTCGACTTGTCGCAAAGGGTTTCGACAAGTTCAAGGGATTGACTACGATGAGACCTTCTCACCGTAGCGATGCTTAAGTCTGTCCGAATCATGTTAGCAATTGCGCATTTTATGATTATGAAATTTATCAAATGGATGTAAAAACTGCATTCTGAGCGGTTTACGGAAGAAGAGTTGTATATGATGCAACAGAAGGTTTTATTGATCCAAAGGGAGGTAACAAAGTGTGCAAGCTCCAGCGATCCATTTATGGACTGGTGCAAGCATCTCGGAGTTGGAATAAACGCTTTGATAGTGTGATCAAAGCATTTGGGTTTATCTGAGACTTTTGGAGAAGCTTGTATTTACAAGAAAGTGAGTGGGAGCTCTGTAGCATTTACGATATTATATGTAGATGACATATTACTAATCGGAAATGATATAGAATTTCTGGATAGCATAAAGGGATACTTGAATAAGAGTTTTTGAATGAAAGACCTCGGTGAAGCTGCTTACATATTGGGCATCAAAATCTATAGAGATAGATCAAGACGCTTAATTGGACTTTCACAAAGCACATACCTTGACAAAATTTTGAAGAAGTTCAAAATGGATCAAGCAAAGAAAGGGTTCTTGCCTGTGTTACAAGGTGTGAAATTGAGTAAGACTCAAAACCCGACCACGGTAGAAGATAGAAAGAGAATGAAAGTCATTCCCTATACCTTGGCCATAGGTTCTATAAAGTATGCCATGCTGTGTACCAGATCTATTGTATACCCCTGACTTGAGTTTGGCAAGGGAGTACAATAGTGATCTAGGAGTAGATCCTCGGACAGCGGTCAAAATTATCCTTAGTGGAATAAGGATATGTTTCTCGATTATGGAAGTGACAAAAGGTTAGGTAAGTAAAGGGTTACATCGATGCAAGTTTTGACACGATCCGGATGACTCTAAGTCTCGATCTAGATACATATTGAAAGTGGGAGCAATTAGCTAGAGTAGCCGTGCGAGCATTGTAGACATAGAAAAATTGCAAAATACATAACGGATCTGAATGTGAAAGACCCGTTGACTAAGACTCTCTCACAAGAAAAACATGATCACACTTTAGTACTCTTTGGGTATTAATCACATAGCGATGTGAACTAGATTACTGAATCTAGTAAACCCTTTGGGTGTTGGTCACATGGCTATGTGAACTATGGGTGTTAATCACATGATGATGTGAACTATCAATGTTAATCACATGGTGATGTGATCTAGATTATTGACTCTAGTGCAAGTGGGATACTGAAGGAAATATGCCCTAGAGGCAATAATAAAGTTATTATTTATTTCCTTATTTCATGATAAATGTTTATTATTCATGCTAGAATTGTATTAAGGAAACATAATACATGTGTGAATACATAGACAAGCAGTGTCACTAGTATGCCTCTACTAGACTAGCTTGTTAATCAAAGATGGTTATGTTTCCTAACCATGAACAAGGAGTTGTTATTTGATTAACAAGGTCACATCATTAGTTGAATGATCGATTGACATGACCCATTCCATTAGCTTAGCACACGATCGTTTAGTATGTTGCTCTGCTTTTATCCATGACTTATACATGTTCCTGTAACTATGAGATTATGCAACTCCGTTTACGGAGGAACACTTTGGTACTACCAAGCGTCACAACGTAATCGGGTGATTATAAAGGAGTACTACAGTGTCTCCAAAGGCAGATGTTGGGTTGGCGTATTTGAGATTAGGATTTGTCACTCCAATTGTCGGAGAGGTATCTCTGGGCCCTCTCGGTAATGCACATCACCTAAGCCTTGCAAGCATTACAACTAATGAGTTAGTTGCGAGATGATGTATTACGGAGCGAGTAAAGAGACTTGCGGTAGCGAGATTGAACTAGGTATTGGATACCGACGATCGAATCTCGGGCAAGTAACATACCGATGACAAAGGAACAACGTATGTTGTTATGCGGTCGACCGATAAAGATCTTCGTAGAATATGTAGGAGCCAATATGGGCATCCAGGTCCCTGATTGGTTATTGACGGAGGCGTGTCTCGGTCATGTCTACATTGTTCTCGAACCGTAGGGTCCGCCGCGCAAGGTTTCGATGGCGGTTATATTATGAGTTTGTGTATTTTGATGTACGAAGGAGTTCGAGTCCGGATGTGATCACGGACATGACGAGGAGTCTCGAAATGGTCGAGACATAAAGATTGATATATTGGACGGTTATATTCGGACACGGAAAGGTTCGGAAGTTTCGGAAAAACGGAGTGGGAGGGTTACAGGAACCCCGGGAAGTAATGGGCCTTAGTGGGCCAGAGGGAGAGAGGGCCGCACCAGGAGGTGGCGCGCCCCCGAGGGAGGCCGAATAGGACAAGGAGGGGCGCGCCCCCTTCCCTCCCTCTCCTCTCCTTCCTTCCCCTTCCTCCTTCCTAGTTGGACTAGGAAAGGGAGTCCTACTCCCACCAGGAGGAGGACTCCCCCCTCCTGGCGCGCCTCCTAGGGCGGCCGGCCCTCCCCTTGCTCCTTCATATACGGGGCAGGGGGCACCCTAGAACACACAAGTTGATCCTTGAGATCGTTCCTTAGCCGTGTCGGTGCCCCCTCCACCATAATCCACCTCGGTCATATCGTGGCGGTGCTTAGGCGAAGCCTGCGTCGATAGAACATCAAGATCGTCCTGCGCCGTCGTCTTGTGGAACTCTCTCTCCGGAGCTTTGCTGGATCGGAGCCGAGGGCGTCACCGAGCTGTACGTGTGTCAAGAACTCGGGCGCCGAATGTGGCGCTGGGATCGGTTGGATCGCGAGGAGATCGTCGACTACTTCCTCTATGTTGTGATCGCTTCCGCTTCGGTCTACGATGGTACGTAGACAACACTCTCCCCTCTCGTTGCTATGCATCACCATGATCTTGCGTGTGCGTAGATTTTTTTTTGAAATTACTACGTTCCCCAACATTTAGGTCCAAGCTTGTATGGACACTTGCAATCGGGTTCCGTGCCAGGCTCAAGATCGATAACGAATTCGACTGGCCGATGCGGAGGCATACCCGGAAGCTCTTCTGGAAATACATCTTGGCACTCACAAACGACTGGAATCTGAGAGAAAGCATCCAACTCGCCCTTCTCATTGAGAGAAAACAACCGAATGGTTTCATCGCGAGCGGCATAGATGATCACATCCTCAGAAGAGTGAGTCAATTGAATTTCCCTGGCAGCACAATCAAGTTGAGCTTTGTGCTAATAAAGCCAGTCCATCCCGAGAATTAGATCAATATCCGAGTCACCAAGGACAATTGGTTTAGCCAGAAATCTATAGTCGCCCATCTTGATAGAAACATCCGAGTCGCAAATATTAGATGTCATTTGCTTACCCGGGGACACAATCTTCAACGGAATAGGAATCTGTTCTGTCACAAACTCATGCTTGGCCACAAAAGGTCTCGAAATGAAAGAAAGTGATGCACCAGTATCAAATAAGACTTTTGCAAGAATATCATTAATTGAGAGATTACCCATTATCACATCTGGAGAATCCTCTGCCTGAGCTGCATTCATCATATTCACCTTGGCATGCTTGGGATTATGCTTGACCCTTTGCATTCTTGGAAGATCTCACAGAGGAGGAGGCGGAAGGCGCCTTTGGTTGAAGCACTTGTTAGCATAGTGACCTTTCTGCGACATTTGTTGCAAGTCACCTCCGAGGCGGACGGTGATAAGGAGCATTTGACCTTGGAGCTTGATTACGAGACTTGTTACGATAGCTGGGTTGGGTGGGTGGGAAGATACACGGCCACTGAGTTCTTCTGGCGATAAATTTGACGGAATGGAGGAGGAGGAAGGTAGAACTTGCTGCTTAGCTGCCACTTGTGAGGAAGAAGAAGACTGAACTGCATCCCTGATTCTCTTCTTAGAAGCCTCACACTTGAGCTGGGCAACTTCTTGCTTCATTGCCATGTTGTAGAATTCATCATACACTTTCGGCTCAAACAGCACGAGAGCTAATTGCAGATCTTCTCTGAGACCACCTCTGAATTGATAGATCATACCCTTTTCATCAGGGACGTCTTGCTTAGCGAAGCGAGCGAGTTTCTGGAACTGGATATTGTATTGATACACAGAGATGTTGCCTTGCTTGAGATTGCGGAACTCCTCACGCTTGCTCTCAACAACACTTTGTGGAATGTGGTGAGCTTTGAAGTGACGGCGGAAATCATCCCAGGGAATCACACGACCTCCTCTGGAATATTTGTATTGTTGATACCACTCGGCAGCTTGGTCCTTGAGTTAAAACGAAGCAAACTTAACAAAGTCCTCAGGTCTGACATTGCTACATTCAAAATGTTTGCAGATGTCCACTAGCCAATCGTCGGTGTCTGTGGCCTCGACACAGAAGCTGAAAGACTTCGGCTGATTAGCAAGGAACTGATTGAGGGTAGCGAAGTGCGGCTGATTGTTGCCTTGGCCTTGATTTCCTTGATTGCCTTGCCCTTGGGTACGCTCTTCCAAGAGTTGCAAAATCATCTGAGCATTTGCATTGGTGGCTGCCATGACAGCTTGCCATGCCTCCGGAGGCAGAGGTGGAGGTGGAGGATTCGACTGACTCCCATCATTGCGTTCCGGATTCTGACGCGTTGGCGGAGCCATCCTGAAGAGGGTGACATCCGTTAGCATCTTGATAGATAGATAGACAAGTTGAATCAATGGATAGAAATTGCAACATCTAGTCTTCACAATAAACATTTGAACAAGGATGAACGAATGAATTCCAAAAGCTAACATCACACGTCCATTAAGGTGAGAAGCCACTCGATAAAGGGTTGATGAATGAAATAACAAGGTGCGACTGGAACAAATAAGTGGTAAGGATTACCCAATCACAAACCAAATATCTGTGGGAAGAAATGCTAAGAGCTACTTGAATCCCACATATAAACTCCCGAAACTTGTTGGTTATGCAATCGGGTGTTGGGGATACAGGGGACACAAAATATATCACCCAAACTAACAATACCTAGATCCAGCTGTATCCATCCATCAACACATAACCAAGAAACCTTCGGAAATCGTGTACCTCGACCTTCGAAAAGCATCCGTTATACGAGTCATGGCAATACACCCGCACTCACCTCAGTACTGGGTTATCGGGGTTATCTCACCAACAACTGTACCAAAGAGACCTTTGATGTCGGCAAAACTCAGGTATTCCAGAATTGCAACGATAAAATTGTGATGACAACACCTCGGAGCTCAACTCCCCGGGACACTGCCACAACCCCTAAATGTCAATAGGCACCAAGAACAATGTTCTCGTCACAAAACCATCGGAACGATTCCAAGATACCCGCGTGATCCTAAAAAATTTTTTAGTGAAATTTGCGGAGAGAAGAGTCAAAACTTCTACGTCAGGAGACCTCACCAGAGCAACGAAGGGACTGGGGAGTAAAAAGAATCCTACTCTCCGATATATATAATCCTAAGACTCAAAACATTTTTGTTCTAGACTCAACAACGCCAGCAAACAATCAAGTAGGGGCTCCTAAGTGGGGATGGCTCGATTACCAACATAGCGCCCTCGATGCGGCTATATCTCCCACGTGTCGAAGCACGACTTAGAGGCATAACCGCATTGAAAGCAATGTCGCAAGTGAGGTAATCTTCACACAACCCATGTAATATATAAGGGAAAGAGATACATAGTTGGCTTACAGTCGCCACTTCACACAATACATAAATAAACATCCATCATCCAGATTACACTCAAGGTCCGACTACGGAACCAAAATAAAAGAAGACTACCCCAAATGCTAGACAGATCCCCGATCGTCCCAACTGGACCCCTCTAATGATTATCTGGAAACGAAACATAGTAACGACCACGTTCCACGTTTTCTACAACCGGACATTAACAAATTCCCATCTGCCTCATAACCGCGGGCATGGCTTTCGAAAGATAATACCCTGCAGGGGTGTCCCAACTTAGCCCATTATAAGCTCTCACAGTCAACGAAGGATATTCCTTCTACCGGGAAGACCCGATCAGTCTCAGAATCCCGGACTACAAGACATTTCGACAGTAATAAAACAAGACCAGCAAAGCCGCCCGGTTGTGCCGACAAATCCCGATAGGAGCAGCACATATCTCGTTCTCAGGGCACATCCGGATGAACACTACATACGGCAACCGAAGATACCCCAAGTTGCCTCAGGGCGGCACCGCAAGTGGCTCTAGTTTGGACCAACACTCAGAGGAGCATTGGCCCGGGGGGCTAAAATAAGGATGACCCTTGGGCTCGCGAAAACCCAAGGGAAAAGGTGTAGGTGGTAGGCAAATGGTAAAACCAATGTTGAGCCTTGCTGGAGGAGTCTTATTCGATGCGAACTTTCAAGGGCGTCCCATAAATCACCCAACCGTGTAAGGAACGCAAAATCAAGGAACATAACACCGGTATGACGGAAACTAGGGCGGCAAGAGTGGAACAAAACACCAGGCATAAGGCCGAGCCTTCCACCCTTTACCAAGTATATAGATGCATTAATTAAATAAGAGATACTGTGATATCCCAAAAATATCCATGTTCCAACATGGAACCAACTTCAGCTTCACCTTCAACTAGCAACGCTATAAGAGGGGCTGAGCAAAGCGGTAACATAGCCAATCAACGGTTTGCTAGGACATGGATGGTTAGAGGTTTGACATGGAAATATGGGTGGCATGATATAGCAAGTGGTAGGTATCGCAGCATAGGCATAGCAAAAGAACGAGCATCTAGCAAGCAAAGATAGAAGTGATTTCGAGGGTATGGTCATCTTGCCTGCAAAGTTCTCAGAGTTGTCGAAAGCTCGATCCTCGTAAGCGTTCTCAACAGGTTCCTCGTTCACATACTCGTCTCCCGGCTCTACCCAAAGCAAGAACACAAACAATGGAACCACAATAAATCACGATGCAATGCACAAACAACATGATGCAAAACATGGCATGATATGCGAAATGTGATATGCAATGCGTATGCGTGCTCCGGAAGGAAAAAGATGAACAAGGCCTAATCTTGGCAAACCAAGTATGCCACTGGAAAGGTGAGATGATTTCGGTTGAAATTGATATAAAGATCACCGGAATCGGATGCACGGTTTGCAAATGACAAGCAAAACAAGAATGACAAGATTCTGCCATTAACAGCATGATGCCACTTAGTAAGCAACAAGAAATTAAGCTACTGCACCCAAACGTACCAACAAAGCATAAGCCAGTGATCTACTCAAGATGCTTGACAAAAGATGAACACTGAGCTACGACTAAATCACACAAAAACAGGTTCAAACAAGCATGGCAAAAGAGCTAAATATATCAGCTTCACAGACTTGGTGAAAATACTAACATGCCAGAAGTTAACATCAGGAAGGCATGTTTAGAGCAAGCCAACAACCTGCTACAGGAACAAGACATAGCAAAATATGGCACGGCATAAATCTACTCAAGGCATTGAACAAAAGTCCCTTACTGACCATGAGCCAAAAGGGATCAGAAAATATAATAACAGCCATGTCAATTTAGTAAGTTTCGTTACCGATCTCAGACTCGGCAGAAAACTGGACATGGCAAAATCAGATAACAAGTAGGCATGTTCGTGAGCACGATGCACTCACTAAAGAGCATTGCATGATAAACTAAGCATACATACATCAATAAGACATGGCATAGGAGCTATACATGGCAAGAACAACATCATAGCATGCAAGGATCAACTACAACAAGCTTGGCAAAATCGAATAACATGTAAACAATCTGCCAGGAAACATTTTATAGCAAAAGTAGAGCTCGATTGACTCAAGCTATGGCACTCCATAATTGCAATCAAAGGCATGGATGGATAGAGAACATCCATATTTTCAAAACTCCCTTACTGATCATGCTCAAATTAGGCATAGATCTCTCTGAAACAACATGAACACATGGCATAAAAATAACAGCAGGGAATGACTTATTGAAATTACTAAGTCCCTGAAATCAACAACATTAAGATCCCTAGTTTGCATGCTTGTGCTAGTCACCACAGAGATCACAAAAATACATGGCATACACCTCTGGAAATATAGCATGGCATTGTTCAAAACACATGTAGGACTCAAGTTCATAGGGTGCACATATCAATCATGGCAAAAATGACAAAAGTGCATGTTCTGATAATAATCTGGAACTAACATCACATAGCCCTCTTCCAACAGCATTCCGGGAATCAAGATGAGCTCAAATGAAAATGATGCAATGAGATGAAATGATGTACTCGTCGAGATGAACAATTAGGTATGCTATACGCCCAAAACGGAGCTACGAGTGCAGAGATATGAAGCGATGAACATGCAACAAAATACTGCCAGAAAAATAACTTAGACGAATTCTGGGGTTGGGGAAAGTCAACCTAGGGTGTCGTGGATTTGTCACGACAGATGTCCTGGCATAAGGACTTAGTCGTGGAGCCATCGCTACGAGTTTACTTGCAGGGGTTAAAGCGGACACAAAGACACGAGGGTTTATACTAGTTCGGCCCCTTCGATGCAGGTAAAAGCCTACGTCTAGTTGTGATGGAATTGATGTAGTCTCGATGGCTAGGGAGCAAATAAGCCGCCTAGGCTCGAGTTGTGGTTGTCTGTCCTTGAACCGCCGGTCGTCGTCCCCTTATATACACGGGTGGCGCCCGTCGGTTTCTGAAGTCCCAACCGGTTCATATTCAGTATCCCGGTTGGTATCTCTCTATTCCTAGCTTACAATGCAAGTTATACATCAGGCCGGTTTACGGCTACAAGTTCTAAACCAACTATAGGCCTTGCGCCTTTCCATGATTACACTACTAGCGGAGTTAACCCGGCCCAAGAACTGCCGGTTTACACCTAGTGGTAATATCCCCAACATTATGCCCCAGATTGATTTGAACTGGTTCATGTCAATTCTTCAACGAACCTGTATCTTGGACATCTTCTTTGTTAAATAAACCGTCACGTCGTCATTGCTTCTGATCATTGTAAACCGGCATGACATCGTTGCTTCTGGTCACTGTAAACCAGCATGACGTCATCTTGAAGTTTATCCTTTACAACGCCTTCTTTAATATATTTCCCTGGATTCACGCACTTGACCTAGCTTTACTTCCTTATAAATAGGACCGAAGGGTCATTCTGTTTTCCCCTTCGCTTCCTCTTCTTCTTCCTCGCGCCGCTGCCTTTGGAGCTCCGTCGTCGTTATCAATGTCTGCTTCGTCCTAGGCCGCTGCATCAACCTGTTCGGACCAGAATACTGCGGTCTCTTCTCCGCGCCTCCTCCGTTTCCGGTAAATTTGTTACTTTTCTTCAGTTTGTTCCCTTACCTTAGATCTGTTTCTAGGGTTCGAGCTTCATACCATGTTCCTCGTATATTTTCACCTTTCTAGCTCTTGAGCCATGCTATGAATCCCGTTCTGTACCAAACGATGACTCCTGTGTATCCGCTGCACTTTCTCATCTTAATCCCATAGATCTTCTGCATATACACTTTATGGTGCATTTCCTGTTTCTTCTCTACTTCCGCGATGCTTTTCCTGTTTTCTGAAAACCCGCGTTTGATCCATAGTAAACATGAACTTTTGTGAAACCTATTTCTGTCCACGACTTCAATTACCTTCAAAGCCAAGACTAGGCGGTTTAACTCACCATGGTAAAAATAATGCTAAACCGGCACCGGCACCGGCATACCATTAGCCCCCTAGTTGAACCGCCAAAACATATCTGAAATCATCTGATAACAAGTGGATTTATAGGAACCGCCTCCGGTTTATCACTCCGTAACAAGCAACTTCTTGAACCGGATCCTTCCTCTTTGTAGATCATATGATGGCCAAACAGGTGTACGAGTGCAACTGGGTTCCTTCCCGTGTCTCCGAGACACAGCTAAAAGAACTGGTATCGATCGGCGCTCTAGACGATCAGCACACAATCCATTGGAGGGTTCCCGGAGAGGAGTGTCCTCCCACGCCTCAGGAAGGAGAGGTCGTAGTTTTCGCAGATCACCTGGCCCGGGGTTTCAAACCGCCCGGGTCAAAATTTTACCGGGATGTAATGGCCAATTTTCAACTCCGGCCCCAAGATATCGGCCCCAACTCTGTTACCAATCTGTGCCACTTCCAAGTGCTGTCCGAAGCATACCTGCAGGAGGAACCCTCTGTTGAGCTGTTCAGGGATCTTTTTCACCTAAACCGCCGCACCGAATTCACTGATGGCCCCAATACAGAGTTGGGCGGTATGGCTATCCAGAAGAGGAAGGAGATCACTTATCCCCATGTCAAACTCCATACTCATCCCAAAGAGTGGAACGCGACTTGGTTCTACTGCAAAGACACTTCTCCTGAAGGTGAAAATCCTTTGCCTGGTTTTCGTCCAGAGCGGCTCAGCAACACTCATCCCTTTCCGCAACGACTGACTGCCAAAGAAAGAAGCAAATCGCCCACAATTATCCAAGCTTGGGCCTTCATGGCCAACGGTTTGATTGGGATCGATCCGCACGCTGCTGGTTATCTGGGGCATATTGCCTCGAGCGGCGCTCGGTTTGATGTGCCGATATACCGCAGCGTCGATGACCCACTCCGACACACCAAGCTGAACTGTCGAGAAAATGAAGTCACGGATTCCGTGAGGAAGATCTTGAATGAACCGAGCACCTTTGTGCCCAAACCGGCTTGGCTCTCATTGCACCTTTAACGCACCTCCTGCGGTAAGTCTCTGACTGTGTCATCATTAAATACTGCTATTACTTTCATACTTCCAACTCTTAGTTATTTCTGATGCAGGGGGATAATCCGTTTTGGAGCAAGAAACTCTCGCAGGACAAAGCGGACAAGGCTGGACGGCCAAGCCGGCCCAAAACGAAAGTTGTTAAGAAATCCGCCCACAAGAGGAAAACCACGGCTTCGTCTGATCCGGCCATCGATGATGATGTGGGTAATCCGGAACTTGATTCTCTTGGCTTGTTTTTTACACGTCTTATTGATGACGATGTTTGTCAGGATGACGCTGAGGCCAGCAACGCAGAATTTGCTGAGGTAACCATTCTTTCCTCCGATTCAACAAATTTGCCTTCACCGAAATTTTGCCGGGCAAACCGGAAAGTTAACTTTTCTCACCCCCTTGCTTACTTGGATCCCAAACTTCTTATGAAGACACAGCAGCATGAAGCTCGCCGCACAACCTAGCACAGCGGACAGGTAGTTACCTCTGCCGGTTTACCAAACAGCCCGGCTCGAAAGCGCCGCACCGAGGTTTCCAATCTTTTTATTACCTTGAATTCCAAAGCAGGTTTATTCCGTCAACCTCTTAATCCGTCCGACTCCGATTATCAGGTCACCTCCCATTCGTCCTCTGGCGAATCATCAGCTACTCAGCTACCACCGTTGAAGATAGCCGTGGGGTAAGTTCATACAGTCATATGTTTGTTGATTTTTTCTGTAATGCACACGCCTTGCTCCTGAATCTTTGCTTCTCAGGACTAAACCGAAACCCAGCAAAAAGGCTCGGCTAGACAAAACAGCTGAAGAAGCTGCCGCTTCAGATCATGAGCGGGCACCGGATCTTGAAAATGTTGCTTCTGAAGATATTCCAACTGATCCTCCGGTTCAAGAAGATGTTATTCCTGAGGAGAGACCTATGGATGTCTCAATGTGCATTGATCCACCTGCTAGTAATATCCGGTTCGAAGAGCCTCACAGTCCTGCCAAAACAAGCTGTGCCTACACGATCCGTCGAATCGAAAGATGATGGCGTGGTAATTATCGAACAGGCCATTACGAACCGGGAATGCCGCAACTCTAACCCGGCACCTTGTGAAGGAGGACTCTTCCGCTTTTAACAAAGGAAAATGGAATGTAGAACTGAAACTTATGCGCTATGAGCGCCCAAGACCTTCATTCCGGATATCTGAACCGGCTTTACAGTAGCCGTGATTATGAAGCTGGCTTGGTGAAACTGATGAGAGACAAGTTTGAGGTAACGCTCCTTTCCTTATTACCGATACAGTAATCCTTGTAGCCCCCAAGGGCCGGTTTGCAATCTTTGATCAAACTGGTACTTGATAATTTGCTTTGATAGACTTTTGCAATCTTCCCTCATAACCACCAGGGCCGGTTTAAGCATGTAAACCTAAACCGATACTTCAAAAACTTCTTGTCGACACTGTAATAGAATTAAATAGCCATTATCCCCCAAGTGCCGAGTTGAATACTCGTATTGAACTTGGGACTTTGCCATGTATTAGCAGTAGAAAAATTGAAGGTACATTAGCCCCCAAGTGTCAAGCATATAACTGTGTTGTATGATGGAGACTTTAACTTGAATTGTTGGCTGATCATATGCACAGGCTGAGGTGAAAATCAAGGATGATCGAATCGCCGATTCTGGTGCTATCTTGAAAACCCAAAGAGCCGAGACAGACAAAGCCAAGAAGGAGCTAACCAGTGCCTTGACTGCTGCGGAACAGTTGAAGGAAAGTATGAAGAAGGAACAGGCGGTCTGGTCCACCGAAAAGGCCAACTTGCTCAAACGGGCCGAGAATGCTGAAGCTGCCCTTAAACCGGTGGTGGATGATCTGACAGCCGTGAAGCGGCAAGTGCATTCTATGACGGCAGCTATCTTCGGTAAGTTCCCTGTTAATAAGTGCAATATGCTTTTCCTGCTGCACCAGTACTCCGGTTTAAAATATCCTGTCATCATATGCAGGCACACGCGATGGGCACTTGGGTAATGACGTACGGAAGAAACTGAAAGCTGTCTACACTTTAGTGGAGCAGCTATATACCGGAGCCCAGCGCGTTATTACCACAATGTCACATAATAACCCGGCGCCGTCCCTGATCCAAGACACCTTGAACCGGCTATCCATCGTTCCTTCCCGGATTGAAGAGGTGAAGAAATCCGCTGCCCGAACCGGAGCCATCAATGCCTTGATCCGAGCTAAAGCCTGGGTGCCGGATTTTGACCCTGTGGAAGCAGCTCAAGGCTATCCCAGTGTGAAGGAGGACGGCTCGGACTTTAACGAAGAGGACTTGCGTGCAATAAACCGTGCGGTACGCCCACTGGCTTGTCAATTGGCAGAAGAGGCCGATTTGGAGCACTACCAAGCCCAATACAATGAGCAGAACAAGCGTATTTCCGCTCCAACCTTTGAACCGGAAAACTTGATCCCTCCAATCCGTAAGCACACTTATGCTCCTGACATTGAACCATCATCTCTGATTCACGAAGAGGCTGTTTTCCAAGCGCTGATGGGAATCGACTGGACTTCTGTGGATTTCCAGCCGATGGGTAGGGACGAGGATGCTGAAGCGGCGGAGGATGAAGAATAGTTATGAACCGGTAGCCGGTTTATCTCAAAGAACAATGATCTCATTCAGGCACTGTGTTGCCTTGTAATAGCCTGAGTTAAAACTTGCTGCTTGTGTATGCCTTCGTGCATCGAGGAAACTTTTATTTGATTCACTCCCCCTGCAACCAAAAGTTTGAACTGCCATACTTGGGCATGAAGCTGGCGTAGCCAATCTTGAAGCGGATGCCTTTAAGCAATCATAACCATCTGGGGAAGCAATAACTCCCTCATAAGCGTGCTGAATTAGCACAAGGCCCCATGTTTCTCCATAAGGATGAACCGGAATAAGGTAAACCGGAAAAAATAAAAACTTCAGTGTAATACCAAACCGTGTACTGTCAATTTGTTACTGACAGCTAAAACGGATAAAAATATTCGTCGAGTTGGAAACGCAACAAAAATCGAATACCAAATATGGCAACAAAGGCAATAACTCTTTGCAAAAGGAAAGCTTCATGGAGCTGGTCAGATGGCATTACCATGGTCAGACGCAACCAAGCCCCCCGAAGGTGTAGCGATGGTGCTAGTCGGCCGAGTCCCCAAAAGACTCGTGGCGAGTACGCCGGCCAAGTGGCATGACATTGGTTCGGGTTCGACCAAGCCTCCAAGTGACGCTGGCCCTATTGGTCGACCAAGAGGCGTGACCGGTTCAGACGTGACCGTGTCCCCAAATGATCTGGTGGCTTACGCCTATCAAAAGGTGTCGTGTTGGTTCGGATACGACCAAGCCCCCAAATGATCCGGTGGATTGCGCCTATCAAAAGGTGTGGCGTTGGTTCGGATACGACCAAGCCCCCAAGTGATAAATATAACTGTCAAGGGGTAAACCGGAGGCCGCTTTAAAAACAGAAGCACTCCATGTAACCACACATGAAAAGAAAGACAGAGGCCCCGCTTTAGCTGAGGCCCTGATTTTTATTATATCGAAGATAATATATACATTGTTATGCTATGTACATAAACTGAGCCAATGACTCAAGTGTAGTAAGGTCGAAGATGAGCTATATTCCACGGCCTATTGGTCTCCTCTTCTGATGTACGTGAGTCTTGATGCTCTCGAATATCAACCAGATAGTAGGAACCGTTGTGTAGATTCTTGCTGACCACAAAGGGTCCTTCCCAAGGCGGGGATAGCTTATGCAGATCGGTCTGGTCTTGGATGAGACGAAGCACCAAATCCCCTTCCTGAAAGGCTCTGGTTTTAACCCGGCGGCTGTGATAACGACGAAGATCTTGCTGGTAAATCGCCGAACGAGCGGCTGCCATATCACGCTCCTCATCCAATAGGTCCAAAGCGTCCTGTCGTGCCACCTCGTTGTCCGCTTCAACATAAGCCGCTACACGGGGCGAATCGTGCCTGATATCACTGGGAAGAACTGCTTCTGCTCCATAAACCATGAAGAAAGGTGTGTAGCCAGTAGATCGGTTTGGCGTAGTATTGATACTCCATAACACCGATGGGAGCTCCTCAACCCAGCACCCTGGTGTTCTCTGTAATGGAACCAGAAGTCGGGGTTTGATACCGCGCAAGATTTCCTGATTAGCACGTTCTGCCTGCCCGTTGGACTGGGGGTGCGCCACTGATGAGACGTCAAGCCGGATATGCTCACGTTCACAGAATTCTTTCATAGCTCCCTTGGACAGATTAGTGCCATTGTCAGTAATGATACTGTGGGGAAAACCAAACCGGAAAATCACCTTTTTGATGAACTGCACCGCTGTTGCCGCATCACACTTACTGACGGGTTCCGCTTCAACCCACTTGGTGAATTTATCCACTGCCACCAACAGGTGGGTCTTCTTATCTTTGGATCGCTTAAAAGGCCCAACCTGTTGGAAATATGCCCTAGAGGCAATAATAAAAGTATTATTATATTTCCTTGTTCATGATAATTGTCTTTTATTCATGCTATAACTGTATTATCCGGAAATCGTAATACACGTGTGAATACATAGACCACAATATGTCCCTAGTAAGCCTCTAGTTGACTAGCTCGTTGTGATCAACAGATAGTCATGGTTTCCTGGCTATGGACATTGGATGTCGTTGATAACGGGATCACATCATTAGGAGAATGATGTGATGGACAAGACCCAATCCTAAGCATAGCACAAAGATCGTGTAGTTCGTTTGCTAGAGCTTTTCCAATGTCAAGTATCTCTTCCTTAGACCATGAGATCGTGTAACTCCCGGATACCGTAGGAGTGCTTTGGGTGTATCAAACGTCACAACGTAACTGGGTGACTATAAAGGTGCATTACAGGTATCTCCGAAAGTGTCTTTTGGGTTGACACGGATCGAGACTGGGATTTGTCACTCCGTGCAAACGGAGAGGTATCTCTGGGCCCACTCGGTAGTACATCATCATAATGTGCACAATGTGACCAAGGGGTTGATCACGGGATGATGTGTTACGGAACGAGTAAAGAGACTTGCCGGTAACGAGATTGAACAAGGTATCGGTATACCGACGATCGAATCTCGGGCAAGTAAAATACCGCTAGACAAAGGGAATTGTATACGGGATCGATTGAGTCCTTGACATCGTGGTTCATCGATGAGATCATCGTGGAACATGTAGGAGCCAACATGGGTATCCAGATCCGCTGTTGGTTATTGACCGGAGAACGTCTCGGTCATGTCTACATGTCTCCCGAACCCGTAGGGTCTACACATAAGGTTCGATGGCGCTAGGGTTATAAAGGAAGCTTGTATGTGGTTACCGAATGTTGTTGAGTCCGGATGAGATCCCGGACGTCACGAGGAGTTCGGAATGGTCCGAGGTAAAGATTTATATATGGGAAGTCCTGTTTTGGTCACCGGAAAAGTTTGGGGTTTATCGGTAACGTCTGGGACCACCGGAGGGTCCGGGTCCACCAAGTGGGGCCACCTGCCCTGAAGGCTGCATGGGCCAAGTGTGTGAGGGACCAGCCCCTAGGTGGGCTGGGCGCCCCACCAAGGCCCAAGGCGTGGGAAGTGGGGAAGTGGGGCAAACCCTAGGCAGATGGGCCTAAGGCCCACCCCAGGTGCGCCCCCCTCTCTCCCCTCCGCCGCCACCAGATTGGATCCGAGGCTGGCCGCACCCTTGGGGTGGGAAACCCTAAAGGCGCAGCCCCTCTCCCTATAAATAGTGAGGCATAGGGCTACCCATGGGGACAGACACAATACACGTGATTCGATCTCGGCCTTTGGTTGCAGCCCTCTCCTCTCTCCCAAGTACTCCTCCTCTCCCGTGGTGCTTAGCGAAGCCTGCTGGATTGCCACACTCCTCCATCACCACCATGCCGTTGTGCTGCTGCTGGATGGAGTCTTCCTCAACCTCTCCCTCTCTCCTTGCTGGATCAAGGCGTGGGAGGCGCCACCGGCTGTACGTGTGTTGAGCGGAGGTGCCGTGCGTTCGCACTTGATCATCGGTGATTTGAATCACGACGATACGACTCCATCAACCCGTTCACTTGAACGCTTCCGCTTAACGATCTACAAGGGTATGTAGATGCACTCTCTTTCTACTCGTTGCTGGTCTCTCCATAGATAGATCTTGGTGACACGTAGGAAATTTTTTAAATTTCTGCTACGTTTCCCAACAGTGGCATCATGAGCTAGGTCTATTGCGTAGATTCTTTGCACGAGTAGAACACAAAGTAGTTGTGGGCGTTGATGTTGTTCAATATGCTTACCGTTACTAGTCCAATCTTGTTTCGACGGTATTGTGGGATGAAGCGGCCCGGCCCGCCCTACACGGACTCTTTACGTGAGACAGGTTCCACCGATTGACATGCACTTCGTGCATAAGGTGGCTAGCGGGTGCCAGTCTCTCCCACTTTAGTCGGAACGGATTCGATGAAAAGGGTCCTTATGAAGGGTAAGTAGCAATTGGCATATCACGTTGTGGTTTTGCGTAGGTAAGAAACGTTCTTGCTAGAAACCCATAGCAGCCACGTAAAACATGCAAACAACAATTAGAGGACGTCTAACTTGTTTTTGCAGGGTATGCTATGTGATGTCATATGGCCAAGAAGAATGTGATGAATGATACGTGATGTATGAGATTGATCATGTTCTTGTAATAGGAATCACGACTTGCATGTCGATGAGTATGACAACCGGCAGGAGCCATAGGAGTTGTCTTGATTTATTGTATGACCTGCGTGTCATTGAACAACGCCATGTAATTACTTTGCTTTATTGCTAACCGGTAGACATAGTAGTAGAAGTAATAAGTTGGCGAGACAACTTCATGGAGACACGATGATGGAGATCATGATGATGGAGATCATGGTGTCATGCCGGTGACGATGATGATCATGGAGCCTCAAGATGGAAATCAAAGGAGCAAAATGATATTGGCCATATCATGTCACTATTTGATTGCATGTGATGTTTATCATGTTTATGCATCTTGTTTACTTAGGACGACGGTAGTAAATAAGATGATCCCTTACAAAATTTCAAGAAGTGTTCTCCCCTGACTGTGCACCGTTGCTACAGTTCGTCGCTTCTAAGCACCACGTGATGATCGGGTGTGATGGATTCTTACATTCACATACAACGGGTGTAAGACAGTTTTACACAGCGAAAACACTTGGGGTTAACTTGACGAGCCTAGCATGTGCAGACATGGCCTCGGAACACGGAGACCGAAAGGTCGAGCATGAGTCGTATAGTAGATACGATCAACATGAAGATGTTCACCGATGATGACTAGTCCGTCTCACGTGATGATCGGACACGGGCTAGTTGACTTGGATCATGTAATCACTTAGATGACCGGAGGGATGTCTATCTGAGTGGGAGTTCATAAGATGAACTTAATTATCCTGAACATAGTCAAAAGATCTTTGCAAATTATGTCGTATGCTCGCGTTTTAGTTCCTTTGTTTAGATATGTTCCTAGAGAAAATATAGTTGAAAGTTGACAAGAGCGATTATGCGGACAATAGAAAGCTTATGTCCTTAATGCACCGCTCGTGTCTTTGAACCCCAAACGTTGTTTGTGGATGTTGCGAACATCGGACATACACGCGTTTTGATAACTACATGATAGTTCAGTTAAACGGTTTAGAATTAAGGCACCAAAGATGTTTTTCGAAACGTAGCGGAACATATGAGATGTTTCGAGGGCTGAAATTGAGATTTCAGGCTCGTGCCCACGTCAAGAGGTATGAGACCTCCGACGATTTTCTTAGCCTACAAACTAAGGTAGAAATGCTCAATCGTTGAGCTTGTGCTCAGATTGTCTGAGTGCAACAATCACTTGAATCGAGTGGGATTTGATCTTCCAGATGAGATAGTGATGTTTCTCCAAAGTCATTGCCACCAAGCTGCTAGAGCTTCGTGATGAACTATAACATATCAGGGATAGATATGATGATCCTTGAGGTATTCGTGATGTTTGACACCGCGAAAGTAGAAATCAAGAAGGAGCATCAATTGTCGATGGTTGATGAAACCACTAGTTTTAAGAAGGGCAAGGGCAAGAAGGGATACTTCATGAAACGGCAAATCAGCTGCTGCTCCAGTGAAGAAACCCAAGGTTGAACCCAAACCCGAGACTAAGTGCTTCTGTAATAAAGGGAACCACCACTGGAGCAGAATTACCCTAGATACTTGGTAGATGAGAAGGCTGGCAAGGTCGATAGAAGTATATTGGATATACATTATGTTAATGTGTACTTTACTAGTACTCCTAGTAGCACCAGGGTATTAAGATACCGGTTCGGTTGCTAAATGTTAGTAACTCAAAATAAAAGCTACGGAATAAACGGAGACTAGCTAAAGGTGAGCTGACGATATGTGTTGGAAGTGTTTCCAAGGTTGATATGATCAAGCATCGCATGCTCCCTCTACCATCGAGATTTGGTGTTTGCGTTTTGCATAGACATGATTGGATTATGTCTATCGCAATACGGTTATTCATTTAAGGATAATAATGGTTACTCTATTTATTTGAATAATACCTTCAATGGTCTTGCACCTGAAATGAATGGTTTATTGAATCTCGATCGTAGTGATACACATTTTCATGCCAAAAGATATAAGATAATAATGATAGTACCACTTACTTGTGGCATCTTGCCATGTAAGTCATATTGGTGTAAAAGCATGAAGAAGCTCCATGTTGATGGATCTTTGGACTCACTCGTTTTGAAAAGTTTGAGACATGCGAACCATGTCTATTGGTGTATACGCATGAAGAAACTCCATGCAGATGGATCGTTTGGACTCACTTGATTTTGAATCACTTGAGATATGCAAATCATACCACATGGGCAAGATGATTAAAAAGCCTCGGTTTTCAGAAAAATGGAACAAGATAGCAACTTGTTGGAAGTAACACATTTTGATGTGTGCAGTCCAATGAGTTTGAGGCATCTGATGAATATCGTTATGTTCTTACTTCACAGATGATTCGAGTAGATGTAGAGTATATTTACTTGATGAAACACAAGTCTGAATTATTGAATGGTTCAAGTAATTTCAGAGTGAAGTTGAAGATCGTCGTGACAAGAGGATGCAATGTCTATGATATGATCATAAAGATGAGTATCTGAGTTACGAGTTTGGCACACAATTAAGACATTGTGGAAATTGTTTCACAATTAATACCGCCTGGAACACCATAGTTTGATGGTGTGTCCGAACATCATAGTTGCACCCTATTGGATATGGTGCGTACCATGATGTCTCTTGTCGAATTACCACTATCGTTCATGGGTTAGGCATTAGAGACAACCACATTCACTTTAAATAGGGCACCAAGTAATTCCGTTGAGATGACACCGTATGAACTATGGTTTAGAGAAACCTAAGCTGTCGTTTCTTAAAGGTTTGGGGCTGCGACGCTTATGTGAAAAAGTTTCAGGTTGATAAGCTCGAACCCAAAACGGATTAAATGCATCTTCATAGGATACCCAAAACAGATGGGCATACCTCCTAATTCAGATCCGAAAACAATAGGGATTGTTTCTTGAATCGGGTCCTTTCTCGAGGAAAAGTTTGTCTCGAAAAGTTGAGTGGGAGGATGGTGGAGACTTGATGAGGTTATTGAACCGTCACTTCAACTACTGTGTAGCAGGGCATAGGAAGTTGTTCCTGTGGCACCTACACCAATTGAAGTGGAAGCTTATGATAGTGATCATGAAGCTTGGATCAAGTCACTACCGTACCTCGTGGGGTGACAAGGATGCGTACTACTTTAGAGTGGTGCAGTAATCCTGTCTTGAAGGTCATGTTGCTAGACAACAATGAACCTACGAGCTATGGAGAAGCGATGGTGGGCCCATATTCGAAAAATGGTTAGAAGCCATGAAATCGAGATAGGATCCATGTATCGAGAACAAAGCATGGACTTTGGTGGACTTGCCGATGATCGGCAAGCCATTGAGATAAATGGATCTTTAAGAAGAAGACGGACGTGGACGGTAATGTCACCGTCTATGAAGCTCGACTTGTGGCGAAGAGTTTTTCACAAATTCAAGGAGTTGACTACGATGAGATTTTCTCATCCGTAGCGATGCTTAAGTCCGTCGGAATCATGTTAGCATTAGCTGCATTTATGAAATCTGGCAGATGGATGTCAAAACGAGTTTCCTTACCAATTTCGTAAGGAAAGGTTGTATGTGATACAATCAGAAAGGTTTTGTCGATCCTAAGGATGCTAAAAGGTATGCTGGCTCCAGCGATTCTTCTAAGGACTGGAGTAAGCATCTCGGAGTTGGAATGTGCACTTTGATAAGATGATCAAAGATTTTGGGTTTATACAAAGTTTATGAGAAACTTGTATTTCCAAAGAAGTGAGTGGGAGCACTATAGAATTTCTGATGAGTATATGTTGTTGACATATTGTTGATCAGAAATGATGTAGAATTTTTCTGTAAAGCATATAGGGTTATTTGAAAAGTGTTTTTCAATAGAAAACCTGGATTAAGCTACTTGAACATTGAGCATCAAGATCTATGAGGATAGATCAAAAACGCTTAATGGTACTTTCAAATGAGCAGATACCTTAACATGATCTTGAAGGTGTTCAAGATGGATCAGTCAAGAAGGAGTTCTTGCCTGAGTTGAAAGGTATGAAGTTAAGACTTAAAGCTCGACCACAGCAGAAAAGAGAGAAAGGACGAAGGTCATCCCTATGTTTTCGGGCGTAGGCTCTACAAAGATGCTATCTTGTGTGCCTTGCCATGAGTCATCAAAGGGTACAAGAATGATCCAGGAATGGATCATTGGACAGCGGTCAAAATTGTCCTTGGAGTAAATAAGGACATGTTTCTCAATTATGGAGGTGATAAAGAGTTCGGCATAAAGGGTTACGTCGATGCAAGCTTTAACACCTATCCGAGTGACTCTGAGTAGCAAACCGGATACGTATAGTGGAGCAAACCATTTGGAATAGCTCCAAGTGGAGCGTGGAAGCAGATTTACAATGTGACCTAAAATTTGCAAAGCACACACGGACCTGAAAGGTTCGGACCCGTTGACTAAAACCTCTCTCACAAGCAAAACTTGATCAAACCCCAGAACTCATTTGATGATGTTGGTCACATGGCGATGTGACCTGTCAATGTTAAATCACATGGCGATGTGAACTAGATTATTGACTCTAGTGCAAGTGGGAGACTGTTGGAAATATGCCCTAGAGGCAATAATAAAAGTATTATTATATTTCCTTGTTCATGATAATTGTCTTTTATTCATGCTATAACTGTATTATCCGGAAATCGTAATACACGTGTGAATACATAGACCACAATATGTCCCTAGTAAGCCTCTAGTTGACTAGCTCGTTGTGATCAACAGATAGTCATGGTTTCCTGGCTATGGACATTGGATGTAGTTGATAACGGGATCACATCATTAGGAGAATGATGTGATGGACAAGACCCAATCCTAAGCATAGCACAAAGATCGTAGTTCGTTTGCTAGAGCTTTTCCAATGTCAAGTATCTCTTCCTTAGACCATGAGATCGTGTAACTCCCGGATACCGTAGGAGTGCTTTGGGTGTATCAAGCGTCACAACGAAGCGGGTGACTATAAAGGTGCATTACGGTATCTCCGAAAGTGTCTTTTGGGTTGACACGGATCGAGATGGATTTGTCACTCCGTGCAAGCGGAGAGGTATCTCTGGGCCCACTCGGTAGTACATCATCATAATGTGCACAATGTGACCAAGGGGTTGATCACGGGATGATGTGTTACGGACGAGTAAAGAGACTTGCCGTAACGAGATTGAACAAGGTATCGGTATACCGACGATCGAATCTCGGGCAAGTAAAATACCGCTAGACAAAGGGAATTGTATACGGGATCGATTGAGTCCTTGACATCGTGGTTCATCGAGATGAGATCATCGTGGAACATGTAGGAGCCAACATGGGTATCCAGATCCCGCTGTTGGTTATTGACCGGAGAACGTCTCGGTCATGTCTACATGTCTCCGAACCCGTAGGGTCTACACACTTAAGGTTCGATGGCGCTAGGGTTATAAAGGAAGCTTGTATGTGGTTAACGAATGTTGTTGAGTCCGGATGAGATCCCGGACGTCACGAGGAGTTCGGAATGGTCCAGAGGTAAAGATTTATATATGGGATGTCTGTTTTGGTCACGGAAAAGTTTGGGGTTTATCGGTAGCGTCTGGGACCACCGGGAGGGTCGGGGTCCACCAAGTGGGGCCACCTGCCCTGAAGGCTGCGTGGGCCAAGTGTGTGAGGGGACCAGCCCCTAGGTGGGCTGGGGCGCCCCCCACCAAGGCCCAAGGCGTGGGAAGTGGGGAAGGGGGGCAAACCCTAGGGCAGATGGGCCCTAAGGCCCACCCTGGGTGCGCCTCCCCCTCTCTCCCCCTCTGGCCGCCACCCAGATTGGATCTGGAGGCTGGCCGCACCCCTTGGGGGTGGGAAACCCTAAAGTGGGCGCAGCCCCCCTCTCCCCCTATAAATAGTGAGGCATAGGGCTACCCATGGGACAGACACAATACACGTGATTCGATCTCTGCCTTTGGTTGCAGCCCTCTCCTCTCTCCCAAGTACTCCTCCTCTCCCGTGGTGCTTAGCGAAGCCCTGCTGGATTGCCACACTCCTCCATCACCACCATGCCGTTGTGCTGCTGCTGGATGGAGTCTTCCTCAACCTCTCCCTCTCTCCTTGCTGGATCAAGGCGTGGGAGACATCACCGGGCTGTACGTGTGTTGAACGCGGAGGTGCCATGCGTTCGGCACTTGATCATCGGTGATTTGAATCACGATGAGTACGACTCCATCAACCCCGTTCACTTGAACGCTTCCGCTTAACGATCTACAAGGGTATGTAGATGCACTCTCTTTCTACTCGTTGCTGGTCTCTCCATAGATAGATCTTGGTGACACGTAGGAAATTTTTTGAATTTCTGCTACGTTTCCCAACACAACCATATCCAGCCCCCAGGTCGCAAACGGCCACGTTATTGGGATCATCCGCAATTCCTGTGCCGGTACATGAGCACGCCTGGAGAATTTCTGACATCCATCGCACCGTTTGACCAAGTCCTCCGCATCAGCATGAGCAGTTAGCCAGTAAAATCCATGACGGAATGCCTTCGCCACCAGGGACTTTGAACCGGCGTGATGCCCGCAATCCCCTTCATGGATTTCTCGTAAAATTTTACAACCTTCCTCAGGGGAAACGCAGCGTTGAAACGCCCCTGAAACACTGCAATGATGCAACTCACCATTAAGAATCGTCATAGACTTGGAGCGCCGGATTATCTGCCTGGCCAGAACCTCATCGTCTGGTAATTCCCCTCGAGTCATATATGCAAGGTAAGGCACCGTCCAATCCGGAATAGCATGTAATGCCGCCACCAACTGAGACTCCGGATCAGGAATTGCCAAATCCGCTTCACCAGGGAGCTGAACCGACGGATGGTGCAAAACGTCGAGGAAGACATTAGGGGGAACCGGTTTACGCTGAGAACCCAAACGGCTTAAAGCGTCCGCCGCTTCGTTCTTCCGGCGATCCACATGATCCACTTGATAGCCCTTGAAACAACCTGCGATATTATCCACTTCTCGACGATATGCAGCCATAAGGGGGTCTTTAGAATCCCAAGTGCCAGATACTTGCTGAGCCACCAGGTCCGAGTCACCAAAGCACTTAACCCGGCTTAAGTTCATCTCCTTAGCCATCCGGAGGCCATGAAGCAAGGCTTCGTACTCAGCTGCATTATTAGTACAAGGGAACATTAAGCGGAGAACGTAACAAAACTTATCACCTCGTGGGGAAGTTAAAACGACTCCAGCCCCCGAGCCTTCCAACTGTCTGGACCCGTCAAAATGAATAGTCCAGTATGTGTGATCCGGCTTTTCCTCTGGTGCTTGTAACTCTGTCCAGTCGTTAATGAAATCAACAAGGGCTTTTGATTTCACTGCTGTGCGCGGTACATACTTTAGCCCATGTGGCCCAAGCTCGATGGCCCATTTTGCAATCCGACCAGTCGCCTCCCGGTTCTGTATGATGTCACCTAAAGGAGCGGAACTAACCACTGTAATAGGGTGTCCTTGGAAATATTGCTTCAATTTCCGGCTGGCCATAAAAACACCATAGACTAGCTTCTGCCAATGCGGATATCTCTGCTTGGACTCAATAAGCACCTCGCTGATATAATAAACCGGTCGTTGAACCGGATACTCTTTTCCTTCCTCCTTGCGCTCCACCACAATGGCCACACTCACTGCTCGAGCATTGGCTGCCACATATAACAAGAGTGGCTCCTTGTCAACCGGGGCCGCAAGAACAGGTGGGTTAGCCAATTGCCGCTTTAGATCCTCAAAGGCTTCATCAGCATTGGACTCGGATGAAATTATCTCTTCCTCGGCATCTGGTATAAGGGGATGGCCTTCTCCCCGAGGCGGCTGATAAACCGGCTCAATGCAGCAATCCGGCCTGCCAGGCGTTGAACATCGTTGATACACTTCGGTTTAGCCAAGGAAGTGATGGCTTTAATTTTCTCCGGATTGGCCTCGATTCCTCTGTTAGACACCAGGAACCCCAATAACTTGCCAGCCGGAACACCAAACACACACTTGGCCGGATTAAGCATCATCTTATAAATGCGCAAGTTGTCGAAGGTCTCCTTCAAATCTTCCACCAGTGTCTCCTGTTGTCTTGATTTCACCACAATGTCATCTACATAAGCGTGCACATTGCGGCCAATCTGCGTATGCAAGCAATTCTGTACACACCGCTGATAAGTAGCCTGGGCACTCTTGAGCCCAAAAGGCATAGATACATAGCAGAAGGCTCCAAAGGGAGTTATAAATGCCGTCTTCTCCTGGTCCTTAACTGCCATTTTGATCTGATGATATCCAGAGTATGCGTCCAAAAAACTTAAACGCTCACATCCTGCCGTGGCATCAATAATCTGATCGATGCGGGGGAGAGCAAAAGGATCTGCTGGGCAGGCCTTGTTGAGATCTGTGTAATCCACACACATACGCCAGGTGCCGTTCTTCTTAAGGACCAGCACCGGATTAGCAAGCCATTCTGGATGAAACACTTCAATGATAAAACCAGCCGCCAGGAGCCTGGCTACCTCTTCCCCAATAGCCTTGCGTCTCTCTTCATTAAACCGGCGGAGGAACTGTTTCACCGGTTTATACTTAGGATCCACATTAAGTGTGTGCTCAGCGAGTTCCCTCGGTACACCTGGCATGTCAGATGGCTTCCATGCAAAGATGTCCCGGTTCTCACGTATAAACTCGATGAGCGCGCCTTCCTATTTAGGATCCAGGTTGGCACTGATAGTGAACTGCTTGGACGAATCGCCTGGCACAAAGTCAACAAGCTTGGTTTCAGCTGCCGATTTGAATTTCAGATCCGATTCATGATCTGTAGTGGGCTTCTTCAAAGGGGTCATATCTGCCGGATCAACATTGTCCTTATAAAATTTCAACTCCTCCGTGGCACAGACCGCCTCTGCATAAGCTGCATCTCCTTCCTCGCACTCCAAAGCGACTCGGCGGCTTCCATGCACCGTTATTGTTCCTTTGTAACCCGGCATTTTGAGCTGCAGGTAGATATAACAAGGTCGTGCCATGAACTTAGCATAAGCCGGCCGTCCAAACAAGGCATGGTATGGGCTCCGGATTTTCACCACTTCAAAAGTTAGCTTTTCAGACCGGGAATCATGCTCATCTCCAAAGGCCACATCCAGGGCTATCATACCAATAGGATAAGCAGATTTGCCTGGTACTACACCGTGAAACACCGTATTGGACGGTCTGAGATCTTTATCTGTGAGACCCATGCGACGGAAAGTGTCATAGTACAATATATTGATACTACTTCCTCCGTCCATAAGTACCTTAGTAAACTTATAGCCCCCAACCTGGGGATCTACCACCAAAGCCAGCTGACCCGGATTATCAACCCGGGGGGGATAGTCCTCTCTGCTCCATACGATAGGCTGCTCTGACCAACGCAAATACCGTGGCAAAGCCGGTTCGGCAAATTCTTGCCCGTTTTGAAGTTTCCGATCCCGCTTGTCCAAGCTGGTTGTGAAAACATGATACTGCCCGCCATTCAACTGTTTTGGCTGGCTCTGATAGCCTGACTGCTGTTGCTGCTGCTGGCCACCTTGATTACTCTGGTTATTGAAATTGCCCTGGTTATGCCCTGAACCGGAAGCTCCGTCCTGACCCGGCCCATGAAAACCGGATCCTGAACCACCACCTGATCCTTGGTCATATCGGAAAGCATCGGAATTTTTGAACTCTTGCATAATAGAACAGTCTTTCCAAAGATGATTCGATGGGTTTTCTTTCGTCCCGTGCTTGGGACAAGGCTGATTCAACAAGTAATTCAAACGGTTTGCACCAGCATTTGGACCCGATTCGCCTTGCCTCTGCGCGCCGCGAACCTCATCTGCGCATTAGTGTTGGCTACGAAATCATCAGCCTTGCGCTTGCCCCCGGTTCCATGACCTGCCGGTTTGTGATGCTGCTGCTTGGAGTTGCCATTTTTCTTTCCCTTCCCTGCTTCATCATCATCTGCTTCAGGATCCTTGGTACTGTCTGAATCGGCATATTTTACCAAAGCAGTCATGAGGGTTCCCGTATCATTGCAGAACCGCTTCATACGTCCCAGCTTAAGTTTCAGAGGCTCAAACCGGCAGTTGCCTTCCAATGTGATGATCGCCGAGTCAGCATTGATCCGGTCCGAGGAGTGCAAAATCTCAGACACACGGCGTACCCAACGGGTTGTTGATTCTCCTTCTTCCTGAACACAAGCCGCCAGGTCTACTATGGACTTGGGCTGCTTACATGTATCCTTGAAATTCTGAATAAACCGGGCCCGTAACTGACCCCACGAACTGATAGAATTGGGTGGCAAGCTTTTCAACCAAGTACGGGCTGTGCCCTCCATCATCATGGTGAAGTACTTTGCACACGCTGCTTCATCAACATCTAGCATCTCCATGGCCATCTCATAACTCTCAACCCACGCTTCAGGGGATAGATCTGCGGTGTAATTCGGCACCTTGCGCGGGCCCTTAAAATCTTTAGGCAGACGCACATTGCGTAGAGCGGGGATTAAGCAGGGCACTCCCAGAGCGGACGCGACTCCTGGACCGGCGACGGTGGTAGGGCGATCCGGTGTATGTTGACCCGCATCATCCTGTGCTGCTAACTCGGCCTCCCTGCGTGCCCGGGCCCGATCCACCACCTCCTGAGCATTACGAGCGCTGCCTACCTGGTGATTGCCTCGGGCCGCTCCACGGTCCCGCGCGTTACTTGATAGGGCCGGTTAATCCATGCGCCTGCTGTAGCTCCGGCTTGGACGGGGCATAGAATGAATCCGATCGCGGCTGTATGAATACGCTTCCTGCTGGATTAGTGCAGTCCGGAGAAGCTCCTTAACCCGGCGTGTCTCAACTGCTTGTGGGGAATCTCCTTCGACTGGGATCGCCTCCAATCGCGCAGCAGCTGCAACAAGGTTGTCCATAGGATTAGAGTAATGGCCCGGGGGTGTCTGTACCGGCGGAGGGATCACCGTATTCTGCTGTGGGGGCTCCATCGGGCGCGGTTGGACCGTCGCTCCTGCTCCTGGTGCCTCAATCCGGTTCACCTCCCTGTGCTGGGGCGGATTACTGGGTCCGGCTCCGGGGGTTTGAAAGAGGTTTCTAGGGTCAAATCCTGATGGCAGACGCGATCTGTACTTCCGCCTTAACACCTCCTGCGACGCGCTCTGGTCAAGCATGAGTTTGTAAGCTTGTGCATCTAAAGCGGCCCGCTCTGCGGCCATGCGCTCCTTTTCTGCCGCTAGATCCGCTTTGGCTTGCGTGATCTGCTCCCTCACCTTCGCGATTTCTGCGTTATGGGCCTCCTGATCTGCTGGGTTATCCTCCGCCATGAGCGCTGCTAGCGCATCAAACAGATCTGACAAAACTTGAACCGGCGGTCGCACCGGGCCTCCTGCCCCTGCTGCCGCTGCTGAACCGGAAAGCATTGCTGCTGCGGTTGAAGAGAGGTTTGCGGCCTGCGTACCGGCCATGAATACTCCGATCCGGTTTAGCTGGCTTGGGGAGTCCGGAATACTGTCACCATCGGAACAGCCCCCGATCATACCATCCCGCAGCTGGTACAATGACTCGGTCTCTCCTGAAGATTCATCGCCGGAGTAAACAACGGTCTCGCTACCGTGCTCTGAACCGGCATCATACTCCCCTCCATAGGTAGCTCCAACGAAGACATGCTTCATGGCCGGTTTAGCCCGGGCTGGTCGCGCGCGATGAGCCGTCTCGATGAAGTCGGTGCAGGTGTCTGGCTCCGGTCCAGGCCCTCCGGTCTTGCCGATGAAAACGTGTATGCCGCCGAACGGGACCCGGTATCCATATTCGATTGAATCGGCCTCCGGACCCCATCCAGCGTCGTCGATGTAGATCCGGCCGCGACGACTCTTGGTCATCCGGCCCACGACGTAGCCTTCGAGTCCCTTGAGCTTGCCCTCCAAGATCGTCAAACCATCGTGCGATAGCCCCACGGTGGGCGCCAACTGTCGTGGATTTGTCACGGCAGATGTCCTGGCATAAGGACTTAGTCGTGGAGCCATCGCTACGAGTTTACTTGCAGGGGTTAAAGCGGACACAAAGACACGAGGGTTTATACTAGTTCGGCCCCTTCGATGAAGGTAAAAGCCTACGTCTAGTTGTGATGGAATTGATGTAGTCTCGATGGCTAGGGAGCAAATAAGCTTCGCCTAGGCTCGAGTTGTGGTTGTCTGTCCTTGAACCGCCGCCGGGTCGTCCCCTTATATACACGGGTGACGCCCGTCGGTTTGCAGAGTCCCAACCGGTTCATATTCGTATCCCGGTTGGTATCTCTCTATTCCTAGCTTACAATGCAAGTTATACATCAGGCCGGTTTACGGCTACAAGTTCTAAACCAACTATAGGCCTTGGGCCTTTCCATGATTACACTACTAGCGGAGTTAACCCGGCCCAAGAACTGCCGGTTTACACCTAGTGGTAATATCCCCAACCTAGGGTTTGTCGGCACGCGAACCGAGGCGTGGCCGGAGTTCCCGCCGGAGTTGGAGGAAGGGGCGGCCGGCGGAGGCGGGGACGGCCGGATCCGGGCGGCGCCGGCCCAGATCTGGTGGTCGCCCGGCCTTGGCGTGGGTGGCGGAGGAGGCGGGGCGGCGACCGGCGCCGGTGGCGATGGCGGCGAGGCGGCGGAGCGAGGCGAAGGCGGCGCCGGCGCGTGGGCGGAAGGGCCCGCCTGGCCAGTGGGCCTGCTCGGAGACGGAGGCGATGTGGGTGCGGCTGCCGCGTGGCGGCCGCGGATTGGCCGCGGGCGGCTGCGGGATTCATCCGGCGCGGCCCGGACGTGTCCGGCGCGCGGAGGGAGCGGGGCTAGGGTTTTTGCCCGAAAATTGGACGGGGATGACATATATTTATAGGTAGAGGGAGCTAGGAGGCTCCAAATGAAGTGCGGTTTTCGCCCACACGATCGTGATCCGACGACGGAGAGCATGGAAGTGACTTAGATGGGTTATTGGGCTGTTTTGGAGGGGTTTTGGGCTGCAACCCAAAAGAGGCGTTCGCGGTTACCCGGTTAACCGTTGGAGTATCAAACGACTTCCAAATGGCACGAAACTTGACAGATGGTCTACCGGTGTTATACCAAGGCCACTTGGCAAGCCTTGGTCCATTCCGAGAAAGTTTAATACCCGCTCACGGAAAAATGTAAAAGGGGACGCCGGGGGACATAGGAGTGCCGGATTGCAAAACGGACAACGGGAAAAATGCTCGGATGCATGAGACGAACACGTATGCGAATGCGATGCACATGATGACATGATATGAGATGCATGAAATGGACAAAATGCAAAATCAAGAAAAACCCAACCACGCAGGGAATATCATATCACAATGCCGAAAATGGCAAGAGTTGGAGTTACAAATATGGAAAGTTACATCCGGGGTGTTATACCAGCGCCCTGCAGTGTCTCACCATGACGCGACCCGACATCTCTTATGCCATCCAACAGGCTTGCTTGTTCATGCATGCTCCCCACACTTCCTTCTCCAGCTCGTCAAACGGATCCTGCAGTACCTACAGGGCACATCATGTTGGGGAATGTAGTAATTTCAAAAAATTTCCTACGCACACGCAAGATCATGGTGATGCATAGCAATGAGAGGGGAGAGTGTTGTCTACGTACCCTCGTAGACCGAAGCGGAAGCGTTGATGCAACGTAGAGGAAGTAGTTGTACGTCCTCCCGGTCCAACCGATCCAAGCACCGTTACTCCGGTACCTCCGAGTTCTTGACACGCGTACAGCTCGATGGACGCCCTCGATGTCCAATCCAGAGAGGCTCCGAGGGGAGTTCCGTCAAGACGACGGCGTGGTGGCGATCTTGATGTTCTCTGTCGCAGGGCTTCGCCTAAGCACCGCTACAATATGACCGAGGTGTAATATCGTGGAGGGGGGCACCGCACACGGCTAAGGAACGATCTCAATGATCAACTTGTGTGTTCTAGGGTGCCCCCCTACCCCCGTATATAAAGGAGGGAGGGAGGAGGAGGCCGGCCCAAGGAGGGCGCGCCATAGAGGAGGGTGACGATATTATTCATTGATTATATCATTTGTCGAAGCTTTGATCTATATGTTGTCATCAATTACCAAAAAGGGGGAGATTGAAAGTGCAACTAATCCCCGGGTGGTTTTGGTAATTAATAACAACATATATATCATTGAACTAATAACTTCTTGAGTATCATTTCAGAAAGTTCTTAGTGATCCCCTCAAAATGCTAAGGAAAGCTTTGGCAAAAGCTCAAGACTCTATTTTTGGTTTAGTGATCCAAGATCACATTGAGTCCATAGGAAAGCCAATACTATTAAAAGGGGATGAGGTTATGATAATGATCTGGTTGCTCAAAGTGCTTAGTGATCTATCTCCCAAACTATCAGCAATCTTTCATTTCCAACATATACTCATAAGTAATCTCGGTCCCACCGATTCCATAAACTCAGTCACACCGAGATGAACCACCTCCGCCATATAACCAAACCCTAGTAATTTCGGATTTTCCGATTCCAAACTCGGTCTCACCGAAACTAGTGTTGCCAAGCTTCTGTAACCTTCTGTAATCAAATCGGTGTCACCGAGATGATAAAGTCGGTCCCACCGAGAATGGCAAACCCTAGCCTTTGGAAGAATCGGACTAACCGAGATTGTTTTTTCGGTCCCACCGAAAATCCCAACGTTCACAAGATTTGAACTTTCGGTCTCACCGAGTTGTCAACTTCGGTCTGACCGAGATTGGTCAAATGTGTGTAACGGTTGGATTTTGTGTGGAGGCTATAAATACCCCTCCACCTCCTCTTCATTCGTGGAGAGAGCCATCAGAAAGAACTACCACTCCTACCTTATATTTCTGAGAAGAAAACTACCTACCCTTGTGTTGAGATCAAGTTGCTCCACTCCCACCATATGAAACTTGATTTCTAGCCTTCCCAAGTTGCTTTCCACTCAATCTTTTCTTCCACCACAGCCAAATCAGTGAGGAGAGTTGAGTGTTGAGGAGATTATCATTTGAAGCACAAGAGTAAGGAGTTCATCATCACCAACACCATCTATTACCTTTTGGAGGGTGGTGCCTCCTAGATTGGTTAGGTGTCTCTTGGGAGCCTCCGTCAAGATGTGGAGTTGAACCAAGAAGTTTGTAAGGGCAAGGAGATCGCCTACTTTGTGAAGATCTACCCCGAGTAAGGCTAGTCCTCCGTGGGCGTATGCCATGATAGCATAGACAAGGTTGCTTCTTCGTGGACCCTTCGTGGGTGGAGCCCTCCGTGGACTCTCGCAGCCGTTACCCTCTGTGGGTTGAAGTCTCCATCAACGTGGATTGACGATAGCACCACCTATCGGAACCACGAGAAAAATCTCCGTGTCTCCAAACTGCGTTTGCTCTTCTCCTCCTCTATTTACTACATGTGCAATTTACTTTCCGCTGCCATAACTCTAGAATTGCATGTGTAGGGTGATACTTGACTTGAACATCATTGTGAACTTGCCAAAAACTTGTCTTAATCAAAAGGCTAAACTTTTAAATTGTCAAGTAGTCTAATCACCCCCCCTCTAGACATACTTTCGATCCTACAGAAACCTACTCCAAGTAGGTTTCCCTCCCTTTTCCTTATCTTATTTGGAGGGGGAAGGAAAGAGTACTAGTATTAGGAAGTAGTACTAGTAGTAGTATTAGGAAGAGGGGGAAGGAGAAAGGAAAGGGGGGGCCGGCCCCCCTCCCCAATTCGTTTTGGGCTTGGGGGGGCGCACCCCCCTCCCTTGTTCCTTCTCCCTTCCTCCTACATGGGCCCAATAAGGCCCATATACCTCCCGGGGGGTTCCGGTAACCTCCCGGAGCTCCAAACTTCTCCGGAACCTTTCCGGTGTCCAAATATATCCGTCCAATATATCAATCTTTATGTCTCGACCATTTCGAGACTCCTCGTCATGTCCGTGATCACATCCGGGACTCCGAACAACCTTTGGTACATCAAAATACATAAACTCATAATATAACTGTCATCGCAACCTTAAGCGTGCGGACCCTACGGTTCGAGAACAATGTAGACATGACCGAGACATGTCTCCGGTCAATAACCAATAGCGGGACCTGGATGCCCATATTGGTTCCTACATATTCTATGAAGATCTTTATCGGTCAAACCGCATAACAACATACGTTGTTCCCTTTGTCATCGGTATGTTACTTGCCCGAGATTCGATCGTCGGTATCCAATACCTAGTTCAATCTCGTTACCGGCAAGTCTCTTTACTCGTTCCGTAATACATCATCTTGCAACTAAATCATTAGTTGTAATGCTTGCAAGGCTTAAGTGATGTGCATTACCGAGAGGGCCCAGAGATACCTCTCCCACATTCGGAGTGACAAATCCTAATCTTGAAATACGCCAACCCAACAAGTACCTTTGGAGACACCTGTAGAGCACCTTTATAGTCACCCAGTTACGTTGTGACGTTTGGTAGCACACAAAGTGTTCCTCCGGTAAACGGGAGTTGCATAATCTCATAGACATAGGAACATGTATAAGTCATGAAGGAAGCAATAGCAACATACTAAGCGATCATGTGCTAAGCTAACGGAATGGGTCATGTCAATCAGATCATTGAACTAATGATATGACCTTGTTAATCAAATAACAACTCCTTGTTCATGGTTAGGAAACATAACCATCTTTGATTAACAAGCTAGTCAAGTAGAGGCATACTAGTGACATACTGTTTGTCTATATATTCACACATGTATTATGTTTCCGGTTAATACAATTCTAGCATGAATAATAAACATTTATCATGATATGAGGAAATAAATAATAACTTTATTATTGCCTCTAGGGCATATTTCCTTCACATCACACTATGAACTCCAGTTCTACCACTCTTCTTCCCATGAACTTGTCGCCTACTCTTACGCCGATTGGGCTGGGTGCCCTGACACCAGAAAGTCCACTTCCGGCTTCTGCATCTTCCTCGGACCTAACCTTGTATCTTGGTCTCCAAACGTCAACCCACTGTATCACGTTCTAGCGCGGAAGCCAAATATCGAGTCGTGGCCAACTGTGTGGCCGAGGCCACTTGGCTTCGTCAACTTCTCCGTGAGCTCCACCGCCATCCTACACGAGCTACTGTTGTTTACTGTGACAACATGGTGTGACCTATCTCTTGTCCAACCCCGTGCAGCATCAATGCACCAAGCATGGTCGAAATCGACTTGCACTTCGTTCGGATCACGTCGCATTGGGCGAAGCACGTGTTCTGCATGTCCCCTCGGGCTGTCAGTTTGCCGATATATCCACCAAAGGGCTTCCGTCCGTCGTCTTCACCGACTTTCGTGCCAGTCTGAACATCCACCCCGGCGGAGTTCCGACTCGGGGGTGGGGGGGGGGGGGGTGTTAACGTGACAGTCTGTATGTATGTATTTGTGTTGTACCGTTGTACCTGAGTCCCAGTCTTCAGGATCTTAACCACCACTCCACGCACAAGGCCTGCGTGCCTATGCATTCGGGAGGGTATGGGAACTGGCATATATGTACTTTTAATCTCTGAGAGGAATAGACAGTGTGTGTAATTATCTCGCATCTAAAATTCTCAGAATGATTTCTTGCCAAGTTTCAACTAACACGTTGACCGTTTGATTTTCCCTTGTTTGTTTGCTTTATATAAGACTAGCGTTGTGACCCGTGATTATTCGCGGCTAGATTTCAACATTTATGCTACAGGGTATACTGATATGATAGTGCATACATGATTAAAACCCTATACCCAAGTTGCTTGGCATTGTTTCTTAGCCAATTATTTTCCACACAATTTTTTCTTGATATAATCCTAGTAAACATGCATGTCATACTTATGTTTTTGGTAATATTTACATGCATTTGATACTTATATTGAATGTTACTTTGCCTTTTTTCCTTCCATCACTACATATTGCATGTCATCAATGGAAATCTTTAAAAAAAATCTACTCTACAAGTGCATATCACCTATAGGTTTTATATTGATGTAATTCTAAATAGCTAATTTTGTTTCATTCTGTAGTCAAATTTCATATTTTTATCAAGAAATGATTTTTTACTTCATATAGAACTAAATTACTTGCCAGGTGTCCCGCACATTATAGTGGCTATGTTGCTTTTTAGTTATTATTTTTACATATTTTAATTTTAAAACTCAACCACTTATAATCTAATTTAATGTTTTGTCTATATGTCACATTGAATTATTAAATTTCTATCATTTCTCCCTTTTCATCAACTTCATTCCTGGGTTCACGACTATTAGACATGTTGCAGAAACTCCACCAAACATGAAGGCATTATTTTCATACTCTAACATATTACACATTGTTTTGTGTCAATAAATCAATCATCAATGGAACCTCCCTCTCATTTGATTTTTAATGGATCTTTAGCCAAATGTCTTTAGCTATCGTCCTCGAACGACACATCTTATCGATAGTCCCCACTATATAACAACGTAGTAATTGTCATGTGTTACATGTTCTTCTTGTCCTGAGTCAGTTTCTTCTCACGAATCACTGTATCGCACCATAATCCCATCAATATATAACCTTCCCCTGATTGATCGAATGGCTTCCTCTTTAGCTTTTTTAGAAGGTGGCATCATACTTTGCCTTGTTTCTAAAATAGTGACTCATATGTTGTAGCGAATTGTTATGTCGCTCGATCATTCTCTCTCACTTACTGCCCTTGTAGCCTATTGTTTTTCATCGTGACCATGTTGTCTTGAGGTTTCCATCTCAAAACATTATTTTCTCCTATGGTACAATATGGCACTTGCATAGTAGCATGTTGTCAAGTATCCACCTTCTCTTATTCAATGCCATGCATGTATGTACGCTCCAGATCCTTAGTTAAATTGTTCGACTACCCACTGTCCATGACTAAGCCTGCCTTTCTCTTCGAAATTAGTATTCTCTCCTACTATGTACTTATTATTTTAAAGACATCATGCATGTCTAGTGCGTGGTACATATACGTGTATATTCTTTCTGATTCCTCATAATCTACCACCTCTCTATTACCATTTTTGGAGAAGTCATGCATGCCTATGACTTTTTTTGAGAGAATATAAGTCAACAAAATCGAGAACTGTATTTGGTCCAACAGTTTATGCTTTTACCTATCCCTATGCAATTAGGGTCGTTAGGTAGACATCCCAATTGTAGAGTAGATCTTGAAGCACTAATTTTCTTGTTTCCTGATTTAATCTTGACATTAGGCATGCATTCTTGCCAGGACTCTCCGTCCGTGCTGCAGGTGTCCGATATGGAAATGTATTACCCTTTACGTGACCCTATTTTTGTTGACGTCATGATGACATTAGTGCATTCGTTGCTGCGAATCTCCGTCCCTGTTCCAAGTATCAGATATGGATATGTGCTATACTTTAAGTGTCCCTCTTTTTCTTGGCACTCACGTGGTCCTTCTCATAAATATTTTTCATGAAAAAATTGATAGTTTATACTATGAACCATTGTAATTAGAATGCGCGTCATAATTCATTTGTATAAATAATGCAAGTATATAAATACAATTTTTTGGCACTTAGATGTAAACGTATTTTTAGTATGAGTTCCTAACATCTTATAGTACGTTATCTATACTACTATTAAAAAAGCAAACATCAATCCCCCTAAAGCCACACAGTAAACTGTACACGGGATTACTAGAACCCTCCGATCAAATTAACTTAAATACATCCTACCATTCATATTGCATCAATAGTCTGTCACCTAGATCAACGTCTCAGATCAGATGTTCTGCCAAGCAGACGCGGTAGTCTGCCAATCCTCGTAGGGCTCCGCGTCCTGATCCCCGCAACCCCGCCGGCAATTCCTAGATTGACTCCACCAGAAATCATGCCAGAAAAACGGATCCGAGCAACTTGCGCAGCCACACCTTCCTTCCCCTCCTCCTGTGTGCTTCCTTCCCCATCGCCGCGAGTCGACCCGGCCTCTGGTCGTCGCCCGCGCTACCGCAAGCCGCCGCCGACCTCCTCTGCGGGTAAGCTGCGCTCAGCGCCCTCCTCCTCCCTTCTTTCTCCATCTCCTCACTAATATCTTTCCCTCTCTCCGTTCCGCGCTGCAGGATGCCATGGCCATGGAGCAAAGCTCCGCCGGACCTTCCAGACCAGATCGAAGATGACGACGGGCGGATCTGCCACCACCCCCACCCCACCCGCGCACCGTCCGTTTCCGCCTTGCCTAGCCGCACTCCGCATCTGTCCCACCTCCCAGCCAGCCCTGCCACCCTAGGTATGTGTTTGATAATTTTTCTCTGAAGGCAGAAGTTGTACACTGCTATGTTGTTTCAACCATTGGGTACCGTTCTGATGAAGGTGATTTGGTTCTTCCAATCTGTTTGAGGAGCAAGCAGATGAAGCATACGAGCGACATGATACTCCATATTCCCAGTAAATATCATGGTTAATGTTTTTAATATTAGCATCTCATAGCAGTGTCCAATTACTTACGACTAATCTCATTCATATTTTGTAATTTACTGTAAGAGCTTTATTCATATATCAAGACCACTTTGTAGTGTTTGCTTACTGTTTCTTTGGAACACCTGATTCCACTACACGTGCAATCAACAGTACACACCCAATTCTGGGGATTTATACTACGAGAGAGTTCATATGTTACTAGAATTGTTGTACCGAATCTGGTTTTGTTGGGGTTTAGTTTTGATCTGAAAAATATAGGACATGCACATCAAATTGTTTAATCTTGTTCATCACGGTGAAGTGTTACATTAGGAGCCTATCTTGGTCAGATGGATAAGCTCGACACGGTCTTTTCCTACCCGTTCTGTAGTCATGGGAGCACCGTTCAATACGGATGTTAGTACTATCTTCGTGTGTTTTTCCTGTTAATTGGTTGATATTGATACTAGATGACTTTCTATCCATTCAACATTGTGACTGGCCTTTTTTTCTCTTCAGTTATATGAAGAACCTGATTGGTGAAGCTAATTGCTAAATCTGCCAGGAAAGCTTCAGCACCACTGGTATGTCCAGATTATACATAGAACTGCAAAAATTATGAACAGATGTGTTGGCATTATGATTGCGATGACATTTAGAATGTGTACTGTTCTTGTTGGCCGGACACCGATAGAGCGACCAACTTGTCAGTTGTCTGAACTATCCGAAGAGTAAACTTGAGTTGATCTTGGCTGAAGCGCTAGAGGTGCTTTGGTTACAAAATAAATTTCATGAGTTATTCAGGACTTCAGGTTCGCGCACATTCTTGCCCCTCGGGTGCTTTTGTGCAGCAGTCTACCCATCCATGGCGTGGATCTTCATCTTACTTAACATCTTGCTAACCAAATGTAGCGTCTTTTCTATAAAAAAACATGTGTAGTGTAAAGTAAGGACACTTCCTAGATTCACATGCTATCTGCAAGTGCCTAAACTAAACAAAGCTTTATATGGCCCCTCTGTATATAGCAAGCAGCCTAGAACATCATATCGTTTTATATTTTACGAAAAGAGTGATGGGTGGAACTTGAGCTTAATCTGAATGTTTAGTATGTGTGGCGGTGGTAGATATGCATATCAGCATATGTTCTGCTGGAGAAGACACAAGGCTTGAAGGAAGAATGGGAGACAAGAGAGTGCCGATTCAATGGCCCTCATTTTAGCGCGATTTTTTTGGAAGACGCATTTCAGAGCTGGAAATCTGACGGATCTCTGTTTAATAGTATAAATATCTAAAAACTTATTTTTTAGTCCAAATTTGACGTAAAACCCTTGTTTGATGCGTCTCTCACATCACTCATCCGAAAGAATGATTTCTTCCCTATAAAATATTTGAGAGCTTGGCCATTGTATAATGTTTGCAGTTTTAAAATATTTGCATCAAACTTTATTTCCCGTCTGTAATTATGTTCTTCCACCCTGCAGATTGTTCTTATATGTTGCATAACACTAGCAGGAGTACAACCGAAGGGAAGTGGCAGTGAGGGATTGACAGAGGCAGGCCTAAGCATGTTCCTTATATTCTTCTATCTCCTATTTATTGCATGGTATGAAATTTGGAAGAGAAAATAATACAATAAATGGTGTATGGAACATCAAAATCTGCATTTTGAAAAGCTTCTTGCAAATTGAATTTTACCGCTCCTGCATTCATGAAAATTTATGAATAGGGAAGAAGCGAGCAAGGCTACCTTTCTGCTGGAAATCCTATACCTGAGTGCTATTTGATCAGAGTGAGTTGTAATTGAGCTTGATTTACTTGCTCTTCTATTCGCATTTTTTGTTAAGTATGTGGGTGACTCATCGTCGTGAGATTGGTTGTTCAAAAATTCTTTTCAAGTAGTCTCAGTCAAGAATCATTTAAGTTTTCTTCCAAACGCTGTGATGTATCAAATTCATGAATTAGACAGTCTTTCAACACGATAATAAGCATATGTATTCCTTTTCTCAATATATTTTAAATATGCTAATTGTGTTGGATGATGTTGAATTTAATTGGTTCTATTCTATATGTTTTATTCAGATGTTGTATTTGCTGAGAATCTGTCAGTCGTGAGGTCAGTGATGTATGGTTTCAATGTGGGCAAACTGGAACAGAGAAAACCTTCACTATGGAAGTTTTTCCAGATAATAGTTGTGTTAGTTATAGGGCTCTCGAAAAATGGTCCATGATGTTAGAGAAGAGAAGCTCATCTGTTCTAGAAAAACATTTGGTGCGAGTATCTTGGAAGTTGATATTGAAAAATTGGGATCCTTCTTGATGACAACTCTTAACAAACATAAAATAGGTACATCTCCTTCTCATTTATCCCGACTTTATAATAAGGTTGGACATAGAGCAAAGTGTTTATGCTGTACAAGAGGTGTCTGGCAGAAACTGAAAGTTGGCTCTATACATTGGTTGATTTAATCAAGAAGTGTTGCTGAACTAATTCGATGTAATTTAGCGTACTTGACATAGTAATGAGCATATTTTAGCAATGGGATAATGACATCCGAACTTCTGTTTTACTTGCATCTTGGTTAGGATCACCATCATGAGTGGGCATTTGCTTACTGGACAAAGGAGTAGAACCCACATATGGTTGTTTGACCATGCTGGAAGTGAGCGCTTGTGCCCAAAACTGAATTAGAAGGAGAGAGGTCTAAGGAGGCAAAGTTCATCGACAAGTCACTGTCTGCACTGGGTGATGCTATTGCTTCCCTTACCTTCAAAGCTACCACGTGCATGTTTATTCACCTTCGTTTTTGTTTTGTACTATCACTGAAACTGATTGTGTGCATGCAGCAGTTCATTAGTGCCTATGTAATTGATTATCCATGACAAAAAATAGCTCTTTGTAGTGTTCTCTATTCTTGAGGCTGTCGAAAACTCATTGCTTATAAAGAGTAAACTTTTTAATGTGACCATCAAGGGATTTATTTTATAGATTGCAGTGGCTTTGCCAAAGTATCAAGGCAACCATTCAGAGGTTGGCGATAATGAGGCACTGAGAAAGAAGAGCGCATATGTGGCTTTGTCTAACTTGTTGAGACCAGGCTCACGCTATTGCTCATATCTTGCTTGTTAAAATGCACATCTTCTACACTAACCCCTTGACGTGATAAGCAAGTTGCACTGATTTTTCCAAGTGCATTCCCAGTATAGTCGTATTTCTTTCTTCAGATGCATCATTGTACTTTTATAAATGCATGTTCCAGTGTAGTAGTTCTTTATTTTCCAAATGCATGTTCTAATTCAAAAAATTAGTTTTAAGGTGCGGCCATCATATGTCATCAGGATCATTCTTAACCTGCAAATTTTTACTCACTCCGTTCCTAAATATAAGTCTTTTTAGATATTCATATATGGACTACATACGGAGCAAAATGAGTGAATCTACACTCTAAAATAAGTCTATATACATCCGTATGTAGTCCATGTTGAAATTTCTAAAAGACTTATATTAAGGAAGGGTTGTAGTCAAATTAGATAGCTTTTAGTTCGCACAACTTCATTGTCTGATTATTGTAGCTTTAGGAATGACATTGTCTTTTTTGTATCTTTCAGAGAATTAGAGGAGGCAAAACCAACTAAGAATCATGTCAGGTGAAAGGTACAAGCTATTGTCACATGGATGCGCACATGGTGGTTATCCTAGGGCATATGGTAGTTTTTGCGGTAGAAGAATTAAAGGAGTAGCATTACCATAAATATGTGACTAGACTTTTTGTGTACGCTCAATTACCCATTGTGTACTGAATTTTCTGCAATTCAACACGTGAGTTGTGGTCAGATTTAAGAGGGGATTTAGTTTGTTCCGACTGAATATGCGTGTCCTAATAAAAAAAATCCTCAGATATAACGTGCGTTGCACGTGCACATTTACTAGTTATTAAAAAAAGTGTTTTTATATTTGTTTGTGCCACACTATATTCCATATACGTGCACATCTACTTTTTTTATCTCGGCAGAGAAAGATGTTTTTCCAAAAAGTGAAAGTTTTTTTTTGCCCATGTGTAAAAAAAGTCTGTTATCTCAACATGAAGAACTTGTTTTTATATTTGTTTGCACCCACACTATATTCCATTTACGCACATATGTACCTTTTTTATCTCGGTAGAGAAAGATTTTTTTCCCAAAATAGTGAAAGATTGTTTTGCCCATGCGTAAAAAACGTTTGTTATCTCAACATGAAGAACTAATTTCCGCAAAAAAAAAAAAAAACTGAAGTACTAATGAAGTAGCCTAGATTGATTTTTCCTTAAAGTAAAAATATATTATCAAATGATTAATTTGCTGAAATAATACACTAATATATTTTTCTAAAATCAGAGATGCCATCAACATACATGTGGTATTGTGATCAGACTCGTCCTTTTTGGCAGCCCTGGACCTAGACTCCTTGGCGGCCGTGTATTCCTTTTTTTTGAGGGAGTGGTACTTTCCTTTTTGATTAGCCGTTGACGGCCGTGTATTCTTTTCAGCTGTTGGCAGCCTTACTTGCCGATGGCCAGGTACGTTCATCTGTGATTATTTTTTTTATAGAAAGCACATATGACTTGAATAAAAGACGTGTCATACTTTTATTACATGATGTGTCAAATTATTTGTAGATGACTATATTTGTATGTAACACTGTATCTTTAAATCTGAACCATTAATCTCCAAAATTAACGATCAATATAATTTAACATATATGGATGAACGTGATGACTTGTTTTACTTTTGCTTTAAGTATACTAGTCGCCAACCCGTGCATTCGCACGGGCACCTCAAAATAG
>JAHHZJ010003658.1:0-27138 GCA_021437245.1 Aegilops speltoides
AAGCTTGACAACACCAATTTCGGAATGACCGAGTTTGGAATCGGAAAATCCAAGATTCTTAGGGTTTGGATATATGGCTGAGGTGGTTCATCTCGGTGTGACTGAGTTTGGAATCGGTGGGACCGAGATTACTTATGAGTTTATGTTGGAATGAAAGATTGCTGATAGTTTGAGAGATAAATCACTAAGCACTTAGAGCAACCAGATCATCATCATAACCTCACCCCCTTTTAATAGTATTGGCTTTCCTATGGACTCAATGTGATCTTGGATCACTAAACCAAAAATGGAGTCTTGAGCTTTTGCCAATGTTTTCCTTAGCATTTTGAGGGTCCACATCATCGGTCATTGCCATACCCATATCATTGAACTTTCTGAAATATTCTCAAGAAATGATTAGTTCAATGATATATATGTTGTTATTAATTACCAAAACCACCTGGGGATTAGTTGCACTTTCAACGACGTCACGGTAGCGACGACGGACGCCGAGACGAGCACGTGACACCATTGCCTCAATGTCTTAGCGTAACGCGAGTCGAGGCGGACGTCATCGCGGTAGCGACGACGAACGAAGAGACGAGCACGTGACACCATTGCCACCCTATCTTAGCGTAACGCGAGTCGAGGTGGACGTCGTCGCGGTAGCGACGACGGACGCCGAGACGAGCACGTGACACCAGTGCCACCCTTTCTTAGCGTAACGCGAGTCGAGGCGGACGTCGTCGAGGCGGACGTCGTCGTGGTAGCGACGACGGACGCCGAGACGAGCACGTGACGCCATTGCCACCCTGTCTTAGCGTAACGCGAGTCGAGGCGGACGTCGTCGCGGTAGCGACAACGGACGCCGAGACGAGCACGTGACACCATTGCCTCCCTGTCTTAGCGTAACATGAGTCGAGACGGACGTTGTCGCGGTAGCGACGACGGATGCCGAGACGAGCACGTGACACCAGTGCCACAGTGTCTTAGCGTAACGCGAGTCGAGGCGTACGTCATCGCGGTAGCGACGACGGACACCGAGACGAGCACGTGACACCATTGCCACCCTGTCTTAGCGTAACGCGAAGTCGAGGCGGACGCCGCCGCGTAGCGACGACGGACGCCGAGACGCAGCACGTGACACCGCAGTGCCACCTTTCTTAGCGTAACGCGAAGTTGCGGGCGACGTCGCGCGTAGCGACGACGACGCCGAGACGCAGCACGTGACACCATTGCCTCCCTCGTCTTAGCATAACGCGAAGTCGAGACGGACGCTGTCGCGTAGCGACGACGGATGCCGAGACGCAGCACGTGACACCAGTGCCACCTGTCTTAGCGTAACGCGAAGTCGAGGCGACGCCGCCGCGTAGCGACGACGGACGCCGAGACGAGCACGTGACACCATTGCCTCCTGTCTTAGCGTAACGCGAAGTCGAGGCGACGCCGCCGTGGTAGTGACGACGACACCGAGACAGCACGTGACACCATGCCACCCTATCTTAGCATAACGCGATTCGAGGCGGACGCCGCCGCGTTAGCGATTTACGGACGCCGAGACGAGCACGTGACACCAGTGCCACCTGTCTTAGCGTAACGCGAAGTCGAGGCGACGCCGCCGAGGCGACGCCGCCGCGTAGCGGCGACGGATACGGAGACGCAGCATGTGACACCATTGCCACCCTGCTCGAAAGCGCATCGCGAAGTCGAGGCGACGTTGTCGCGGTAGCGACGACGGACGCCGAGACGAGCACGTGACACCAGTGCCACCCTATCTTAGCGTAACGCGAGTCGAGGCGGACGTCGTCGCGGTAGCGACGACGGATGCCGAGACGAGCACGTGACACCAGTGCCTCCCTGTCTTAGCGTAACACGAGTCGAGGCAGACGTCATCGCGGTAGCAACGACGGACGCCGAGACGAGCACGTGACACCATTGCCACCCTGTCTTAGTGTAACGCGAGTCGAGGCGGACATCGTCGCGGTAGCGACGACGGACGCCGAGACGAGCACGTGACACTAGTGCCACCCTGTCTTAGCGTAACGCGAGTCGAGGCGGACGTCGTTGCGGTAGCGACGACGGACGCCGAGACAACCACGTGACACCATTGCCACCCTGTCTTAGCGTAATGCGAGTCGAGGCGGACGTCGTCGCGGTAGCGACGACGGACGCCGAGACGAGCACGTGACACCATTGCCTCCCTGTCTTAGCGTGAACGCGAAGTCGAGGGCGACGACGCCGCGTAGCGACGACGGACGCCGAGACGCAGCATGTGACACCATTGCCTCCTGTCTTTAGCGAGCGCGAAGTCGAGGCGGACGTTGTCGCGTAGCGACGACGGACGCCGAGAGATTTGCAGCACGTGACACCAGTGCCACCCTATCTTAGCGTAACGCGAGTCGAGTCGGACGTCATCGCGGTAGCGACGACGGACGCCGAGACGAGCACGTGACACCAGTGCCTCCCTGTCTTAGCGTAACACGAGTCGAGGCGGACGTCGTCGTGGTAGCGACAACGGACAGCGAGACGAGCACGTGACACCATTGCCACCCTGTCTTAGTGTAACGCCAGTCAAGGCGGACGTCGTCGCGGTAGCGACGACGGACGCCGAGACGAGCACGTGACACCAGTGCCACCCTGTCTTAGCGTAACGCGAGTCGAGGCGGACGTCTTCAAGGTAGCGACGACGGACGCCGAGACGAGCACGTGACACCATTGCCACCCTGTCTTAGCGTAACGCGAGTCGAGGCGACGTCGTCGCGTAGCGACGACGGACGCCGAGACGAGCACGTGACACCATTGCCTCCCTGTCTTAGCGTAACGCGAGTCGAGGCGGACGTCGTCGCGGTAGCGACGACGAACGCCGAGGCGAGCACGTGACACCAGTGCCACCCTGTCTTAGCGTAACGCGAGTCGAGGCGGACGTCATCGCGGTTGCGACGACGGACGCCGAGACGAGCACGTGACACCATTGCCACCCTGTCTTAGCATAACGCGAGTCGAGGCGGACGTCGTCGCGGTAGCAACGACGGACGCCGAGACGAGCACGTGACACCATTGCCTCCCTGTCTTAGCGTAACGCGAGTCGAGGCGACGCCGCCGCGTAGTGACGACGGACGCCGAGACGCAGCACGTGACACCATTGCCACCTGTGCTCTTAGCGTAACGCGAAGTCGAGGTGGACGCCGCCGCGTAGCGACGACGACGCCGAGACGCAGCACGTGACACCAGTGCCACCCTTTCTTAGCGTAACGCGAGTCGAGGCGACGTCGTCGAGGCGGACGTCGTCGTGGTAGCGACGACGGACGCCGAGACGAGCACGTGACGCCATTGCCACCCTGTCTTAGCGTACGCGAAGTCGAGGCGACGCCGCCGCGTAGCGACGACGGACGCCGAGACGCAGCACGTGACACCATTGCCTCCTGTCTTAGCGTAATATGAGTCGAGACGGACGCTGTCGCGTAGCGACGACGGATGCCGAGACGAGCACGTGACACCAGTGCCACAAAGTTGTCTTTAGCGTAACGCGAAGTCGAGGCGACGTCATCGCGTAGCGACGACGGACACCGAGACGCAGCACGTGACACCATTGCCACTCGTCTTAGCGTAACGCGAAGTCGAGGCGACGCCGCCGCGTAGCGACGACGGACGCCGAGACGAGCACGTGACACCAGTGCCACCCTTTCTTAGCGTAACGCGAGTCGAGGCGGACGTCGTCGAGGCGGACGTCGTCGTGGTAGCGACGACGGACGCCGAGACGAGCACGTGACGCCATTGCCACCCTGTCTTAGCGTAACGCGAGTCGAGGCGGACGTCGTCGCGGTAGCGACGACGGATGCCGAGACGAGCACGTGACACCATTGCCTCCCTGTCTTAGCGTAACGCGAGTCGAGACGGACGTTGTCGCGGTAGCGACGACGGATGCCGAGACGAGCACGTGACACCAGTGCCACCCTGTCTTAGCGTAACGCGAGTCGAGGCGGACGTCGTCGCGGTAGCGACGACGGACGCCGAGACGAGCACGTGACACCATTGCCTCCCTGTCTTAGCGTAACGCGAGTCAAGGCGACGCCGCCGCGTAGCGATAACGACAGCGAGACGAGCACGTGACACCATTGCCACCTCGTCTTAGTGTAACGCCAACAGGCGGACGCGTGCCGCGTAGCGACGACGGACGCCGAGACGAGCACGTGACACCAGTGCCAACCTGTCTTAGCGTAACGCGAGTCGAGGCGGACGTCTTCAAGGTAGCGACGACGGACGCCGAGACGAGCACGTGACGCCATTGCCACCCTGTCTTAGCGTAACGCGAGTCGAGGCGACGCCGCCGCGTAGCGGCGACGGACGCCGAGACGCAGCACGTGACACCATTGCCTCCTCGTCTTAGCGTAACGCGAAGTCAGGCGACGCCGCCGCGTAGCGACGATTTAACGCCGAGGCGCAGCACGTGACACCAGTGTTACCTGTTTTAGCGTAACGCGACTCGAGGCGACGCCAACACGGTTTGCGACGACGGACGCCGAGACGAGCACGTGACACCATTGCCACCCCTGTCTTAGCATAACGCGAAGTCGAGGCGGACGCCGCCGCGTAGCAACGACGACGCCGAGACGCAGCACGTGACACCATTGCCTCCTGTCTTTAGCGTAACGCGAAGTCGAGGCGACGCTGCCGCGGTAGTGACGACGGACGCCGAGACGAGCACGTGACACCATTGCCACCCTGTCTTAGCGTAACGCGAGTCGAGGTGGACGTCGTCGCGGTAGCGACGACGGACGCCGAGACGAGCACGTGACACCAGTGCCACCCTTTCTTAGCGTAACGCGAGTCGAGGCGGACGTCGTCGCGGTAGCGACGACGGACGCCGAGACGAGCACGTGACGCCATTGCCACCCTGTCTTAGCGTAACGCAAGTCGAGGCGGACGTCGTCACGGTAGCGACGACGGACGCCGAGACGAGCACGTGACACCATTGCCTCCCTGTCTTAGCGTAACACGAGTCGAGACGGACGTTGTCGCGGTAGCGACGACGGATGCCGAGACGAGCACGTGACACCAGTGCCACCCTGTCTTAGCGTAACGCGAGTCGAGGCGGACGTCATCGCGGTAGCGACGACGGACACCGAGACGAGCACGTGACACCATTGCCACCCTGTCTTAGCGTAACGCGAGTCGAGGCGACGCCGCCGCGTAGCGACGACGACGCCGAGACGCAGCACGTGACTGATGCCACCCTTTCTTAGCGTAACGCGAAGTCGAGGCGACGTCGTTGAGGCGACGCCGCCGCGGTAGCGACGACGGACGCCGAGACGCAGCACGTGACGCCATTGCCACCCTCGTTTTAGCGTAACGCTAGTCGAGGGCGACGCCGCCGCGTAGCGACGACGGACGCCGAGACGCAGCACGTGACACCATTGCCTCCCTGCCTTAGCGTAACGCGAAGTCGAGACGGACGCTGTCGCGTAGCGACGACGGATGCCGAGACGAGCACGTGACACCAGTGCCACCCGTCTTAGCGTAACGCGAAGTCGGCGACGCCGCCGCGGTAGCGACGACGGACGCCGAGACGCAGCACGCGACACCATTGCCTCCTGTCTTAGCGTAACGCGAAGTCGAGGCGGACGTCGTCGTGGTAGTGACGACGGACGCCGAGACAAGCACGTGACACCAGTGCCACCCTATCTTAGCATAACGCGAGTCGAGGCGGACGTCGTCGCGTTAGCGACGACGGACGCCGAGACGAGCACGTGACACCAGTGCCACCCTGTCTTTAGCGTAACGCGAAGTCGAGGCGACATCGCCGAGGCGGACGTCGCCGCGTAGCGGCGACGGATACGGAGACGCAGCATGTGACACCATTGCCACCTCGCTCGAAAGCGTAACGCGAAGTCGAGGCGACGTTGTCGCGTAGCGACGACGGACGCCGAGACGAGCACGTGACACCAGTGCCACCCTATCTTAGCGTAACGCGAGTCGAGGCGGACGTTATCGCGGTAGCAACGACGGACGCCGAGACGAGCACGTGACACCAGTGCCTCCCTGTCTTAGCGTAACACGAGTCGAGGAGGACGTCGTCGCGGTAGCGACGACGGACGCCAAGACGAGCACGTGACACCATTGCCACCCTGTCTTAGTGTAACGCGAGTCGAGGCGGACATCGTCGCGGTAGCGACGACGGACGCCGAGACGAGCACGTGACACCAGTGCCACCCTATCTTAGCGTAACGCGAGTCGAGGCGACGCCGCGGTAGCGACGACGACGCCGAGACAACCACGTGACACCATTGCCACCTGTCTTAGCGTAACGCGAAGTCGAGGCGACGTTGTCGCGGTAGCGACGACGACGCCGAGACGCAGCACGTGACACCATTGCCTCCCGCCTTAGCGCAACGCGAAGTCGAGGCGACGACGCCGCGTAGCGACGACGGACGCCGAGACGCAGCACGTGACACCATTGCCTCCTGTCTTAGCGTGAAGGCGAAGTCGAGGCGGACGTTGTCGCGGTAGCGACGACGGACGCCGAGACGAGCACGTGACACAAGTGCCACCCTATCTTAGCGTAACGCGAGTCGAGGCGGACGTCGTCGCGGTAGCGACGACGGACGCCGAGACGAGCACGTGACACTAGTGCCTCCTCGTCTTAGCGTAACACGAAGTCGAGGCGACATCGCCGCGTAGCGACGACGACGCGAGACGAGCACGTGACACCATTGCCACCTGTCTTAGTGTAACGCCAATAAGGCGACGTCGCCGCGTAGCGTATTTACGACGCCGAGACGAGCACGTGACACCAGTGCCACCCTGTCTTAGCGTAACGCGAGTCGAGGCGGACGTCTTCAAGGTAGCGACGACGGACGCCGAGACGAGCACGTGACACCATTGCCACCCTGTCTTAGCGTAACGCGAGTCGAGGCGACTTCGCCGCGTAGCGGCGACGGACGCCGAGACGAGCACGTGACACCATTGCCTCCTCGTCTTTAGCGTAACGCGAAGTCAAGGCGGACGTCATCGCGTAGCGACGATTTAACGCCGAGGCAAGCACGTGACACCAGTGCCACCTCGTCTTAGCGTAACGCGAAGTCGAGGCGACGCTATCGCGTTGCGACGACGGACGCCAAGACGCAGCACGTGACACCATTGCCACCTCGTCTTGGCGTAACGCGAAGTCGAGGCGACGCCGCCGCGGTAGCGACGACGGACGCCGAGACGCAGCACGTGACACCATTGCCTCCTGTCTTAGCGTAACGCGAAGTCGAGGCGACGCCGCCGCGTAGTGACGACGGACGCCGAGACGCAGCACGTGACACCAGTGCCACCCTTATCTTAGCATAACGCGAAGTCGAGGCGGACGCCATCGCGTAGCGACGACGGACGCCGAGACGAAAGCACGTGACACCAGTGCCACCTCTGTCTTAGCGTAACGCGAAGTCGAGGCGACGTCGCCGAGGCGGACGCCGCCGCGCTTAGCGGCGACGGACACCAAGACGCAGCATGTGACACCATTGCCACCTTTGTTCGAAAGCGTAACGCGAAGTCGAGGCGACGCCGCCGCGTAGCGACGACGGACGCCGAGACGAGCACGTGACACCATTGCCTCCCCTGTCTTAGCGTAACGCGAAGTCGAGGCGGACGCCGCCGCGTAGCGACGACGGACGCCGAGACGCAGCACGTGACACCAGTGCCACCTCGTCTTAGCGTGCATCGCGAAGTCGAGGCGGACGTCGTCGCGGTAGCGACGACGGACGCCGAGACGAGCACGTGACACCATTGCCACCCTGTCTTAGGGTAATGTCACGCCCTCGATGCGGCTATATCTCCCACGTGTCGAAGCACGACTTAGAGGCATAACCGCATTGAAAGCAATGTCGCAAGTGAGGTAATCTTCGCACAACCCATGTTATACATAAGGGAAAGAGATACATAGTTGGCTTACAATCGCCACTTCACACAAATACATGAATAAAGCATTACATCATACAGATACAATCAAGGTCCGACTACGGAACCAAAATAAAAGAAGAACCCCAAATGCATAAAGGTCCACGATCGAATTCTAACTGGACTCCACTATCGATCAACTAGAACGAAACAACACAAAGGGCAAGATCTTCAACGAGCTCCTCCTTGAGCTTGGTTGCGCCACCGCCGTAAAATAGGCACACCGCAAAACTGGTTTTGAAGTATCCGTGAGCCACGAGGACTCAAGCAATCTCGCACCCGCGAGATCAAGACTATTTAAGCTTATGGGTAAGGTAAAGGCATGAGGTGGAGCTGCAGCAAACGACTAGCATATATGGTGGCTAACATACGCAAATGAGAGCGAGAAGAGAAGGCAAAGCACGGTCGATAAAAGTATGATCAAGAAGTGATCCTATAGCAAACTGCGCCAAGCATAACTCCAACATCAGTGTTCACTTCCCTGACTCACGAAAGAGACCATCACGGTAACACACACGGTTGATGTATTTTATTTAAGGTCAACTTCAGGTTTTCTACAACCGACATTAACAAATTCCCATCGCCACATAAATCATGGCACGGCTCTCGAAAGTTTATACCTGCAGGGTGTCCCAACTTAGCCCATGACAAGCTCTCGCGATCATCGAAGGAATAGACCTTCACCCAAGACACTCCGATCAGACTCGGTATCCCGGTACATCAAGACATTTCGACAATGGTAAAACAAGACCAGCAAAGCCGCCCGATGTGCCGACAAATCCCGATAGGAGTCGCACGTACCTCGTTCTCAGGGCACACCGGATGGGTCAGTGTAGGATCGGAAGTATGTCTAGAGGGGGGGTGATTAGACTACTTGACAACTTAAAAATTTAGCCTTTTGATTTGAGTAGTTTCTTAGCAAGTTCACAATGATAACCAAGTCAAGTATCACCCTACACATGCAATTCTAGAGTTATGGCAGCGGAAAGTAAGTTGCATGTATAGTAAATGAGAGGTGGAGAAGAGCAAACGCAATGGAGACACGGAGATTTTTCTCGTGGTTCCGATAGGTGGTGCTATCGCCAATCCACGCTGATGGAGACTTCAACCCACGGAGGGTAACGGCCATGCCGAGTCCACGGAGGGCTCCACCCACGAAGGGTCCACGAAGAAGCAACCTTGTCTATGCCATCATGGCTTACGCCCACGGAGGACTAGCCTTACTCGGGTAGATCTTCACGAAGTAGGCGATCTCCTTGCCCTTACAAACTCCTTGGTTCAACTCCACATCATGACGGAGGCTCCCAAGCGACACCTAACTAATCTAGGAGGCACCACCTCCAAAAGGTAATAGATGGGGTTGGTGATGATGAACTCCTTGCTCTTGTGCTTCAAATGATATCTCCCCAACACTCAACTCTCCTCACCGATTTGGCTGTGGTGGAGGAAGGATTGAGTGGAAAGCAACTTGGAAAGACTAGAAATCAAGTTTCATATGGTGGGAGTGGAGCAACTTGATCTCAACACAAGGGTAGGTAGTTTTCTTCTCGAAATGTAAGGTAGGAGTGGTAGTTCTTTCGATGGCTCTCTCCACTAATGAAGAGGAGGTGGAGGGTATTTATAGCCTCCACACAAAATCCAACTGCTACACACATTTGAGCAATCTCGGTCGACAAGTTGACAACTCGGTGGGACCGAAAGTTCAAATCTTAGAACGTTGGGATTTTCGTGGGACCGAAAATACAATCTCTTGTTAGACCGATTCTTCCAAAGTCTAGGGTTTGCCAATCTCGGTGGGACCGACTTTCTCATCTCGGTGACACCGATTTGAGTACGTATGTTACTGAAGCTTGGCAACACCATTTTCGAATGACCGAGTTTGGAATCGGAAAATCCGAGATTCTAGGGTTTTGGCTATATGGTCGAGGTGGTTCATCTCGGTGACTGAGTTTGGAATCGGTGGGACCGAGATTACTTATGAGTTTATGTTGGAATGAAAGATTGCTGATTGTTTGAGAGATAAATCATTAAGCACTTTAGAGCAACCAGATCATCATCATAACCTCATCCCTTTAATAGTATTGGCTTTCCTATGGACTCAATGTGATCTTGGATCACTAAACCAAAATGGAGTCTTGAGCTTTTGCCAATGTTTTCCTTAGCATTTTGAGGGTCCACATCATCAGTCATTGCCATACCCATATCAATGAACTTTTCAAATATTCTCAAGAAATGATTAGTTCAATGATATATATGTTGTTATTAATTACCAAAACCACCGGGATTAGTTGCACTTTCAATCTCCCCTTTTGGTAATTGATGACAACATATAGATCAAAGCTCGACAAGTGATATAATTAATGAATAACATCGTCGCTTTGAGAAGTATGTGATAAGCAAGAGCTCCCCTAAATTTGTGCATTATTTAAGATTTGCTTGAATGCAAATGCACAATCGATTAGGATCATGGGTTACTCTTCCATGTCACATACATCTTGGTGGAGCGCACAAAATGATAAGAATGAATATCATGCACCCAATCACCAAGACATGAGTAAATGATCATACAAGATATGAATGAAATATGATAGACATCAAGCACACATTAAGCACAAGATGATCAAGCACTCATCAAGATAGAGCAAACATAGTATCAAACACACGAAGTATCTCAAAAAACTCAAAAGTATCTCAAGGAAAACCGCAAACGAAAGAGCAAAACGAAGCACTCTCTCTCGAAGCCCTATGATCTATACATTTTCCCCTTTGGCAACAAGTTACCAAAAGTTCGAAAGGTATAGAGCTAATCGTCACTCGGGACTCTGCTGCGCCGATGGAGTGGAGATGGCTGCATCTGCGAACGCTTTGCTGAAGTCTGTGGAGCTGGAGGAGTGGATACCGAGCTGGTGCCGAACCGACGGAGCTGTAGGAGGTCTTGATGTAGTAGCCACAGGATCGTTAATCGAATAGCAGCTGATCTGGGCTTTGTGGGCACTGCAGCAGGCTGCTCATAGTCATCCCGACCATGTCACCTTCCATCTCCTTCTTAAGTTCTGCCTTCTCCTCTTAGCTTCCTCGATATCTCGCATCAAGCTTGTTGACGGTGACCTGCACTTCACCACTTTGACGCCCGTCGAGCATGGAACTTATCCTCAACGATCCTCTCAAGGCTCTCCGAGATTGCACTATCTTTGGCCAGCGTAGCTCAATTCTCCGAGTGGCTTCAAGAAGTTGTTTCGCAACACTCTTGGGCTTTGTCTTTGCTTCCTTCTCGGCTTTAGCTTGTTTAGCAGCTTCAGACTTAGCATGTCCTTCTACGACGTGGGAGCATTCTCACCATCACAACCTCGTTGTCCTCATGTTCAGCTGCAAAGTGGCAAGTGGGGTCTATCCAATGTAGGTGTCCGTGCCAAACTTGGCATTAATGAGCATCCGAATATGCAGAGCAAACCCACACGACCTCTTTTGGTCACCGCTGTCCTCTTGATAGTCTCAACTATCGTGTCCATCACCTTAAAAGGTGTCTTCGATCTAGGATGTGCAGCATGTTGATAGAGTACCCTCTTATCATGCGGTGGTCCTCGACTTAGGCATCAAAGTATGCCTCGTAATGGTGTTGGTGGTTGGGAGACCGCTCAAGGTAGTAGACCGATCCAAGCTTCCAAATCTCTACATCCTTCTCATCAACCTCATTATACATGTTCTTCATCGACTCGTGATTTTTCTTTGAATGCCATACACATCAATGTCATCTTCCTTGAAACAGTGCATTCAGCAATGCTCTCCATTCCTCAATCAGATGAAATCTCGCTTCTTCATCATCCATACAATCCTCGCCATCCGGATAGAAGTGTGCGGTGGCATAGAATCGCATGATCATCTCATCGCTCCAGCAATCGACCGACCAACAAACTCGCAATCCCACAAGCGGTGAAGCTTTCGTGCACATGTGGGAAATAGTCTCTGTGCTTTTCACCGTCGATGTATTTCCATCCACGATCCGTGTCAAGAATAATTGGCTTCTTGTCCATGAGCACTGCCTCATAAAAGTCTTGTTGCTCTCTTGTGTGGAATCTTGAGTCAATCGCCGTTCTTCTCTCCGCCGCATATGGATCTGTTTGCCTCCATAGCTCGAGTCCTTTGTCCTTTCTCTCCTTCATATTTTCAGCTCGAGGATGAGCTTCATTATGAATCGGCAGTTTCGTCTTAGCTTGAGCGTAACATGAGCCTCATCATCTGATTCTCGCAGTGGCACATTGTCCTTTTCTTCTCTCAAGTGGAATATTTCTCACAGCCTTCCCGGCTTGGCAGCTGGTTTGGCTTGGGCTGCCTTTTGGAGCTGAAGGCTTAGCTTTAGGAGGTGCTCCGCCTCGATGGCATCACCCATCAACTTCGCTTCGAGGTGGCCGAGGTGCTTCCTCATCGTAATCATCATCATCATCATCGCAGCCTCTTCATGAACTTTCCTCTTCCTCTTGGAAGTCTTCTTGATTTTCTTTGGAGGTTTCTTCCATGCCGAGCTTCGGCAACAAAGGATTTCTTGACCTCATTGGTGCCTTTCTTGGTTTGTTGCCCTTGATGCTCTTTGGCAACCACCTTCCTCTTTGGCTTAGACGTTATTTCCTCATCTGCAACGAAATCTGAATCTTCCTCATCCGAAGTTCCTCTTCCTCCAGCCTCGTGGCAGCAGCAGCAGTCCACTTGGAGTGCTTCTCCATCATCTGAAAAACTGCTTGCTTCGACTTGTAGCTGCCTCGAATCTCAACGGCATCTCGCACTGTTCGATTGTCACTTCCTTCGATATGTCCGACAACCTGTGAATAGAGTGGGTATGGGCAGAATAGAAGAGTTATCACAAACCGCAGAGGATTTTGCAAAAAAATGAGTTCAAACTTTAGATTTAGATTTTCACAGAAGACATGTCGGTCGACCGAAGTCTATCAATTCGTGAAACCAAACGCCTAAATGCAGACCACATACACCACTTTCGGTTGGACCGAAATGGGTTTCGGTCTAGCCGAGACAGTTAGGGTTTCACTAAATCTTCACTTCGGTCACCGATTTGCACAACTCGGTTTCACCAAACGCAAAGGCAATGGCCAGAGGCCAAATCGGTCATCGAAAATGCGAATCGGTCACACCGAGATGTGTTCGGCGGAAACCTAACCCTAAAATTTTCACTCGAAATTTGTTCTATGATCTAAATAGCTGGATATGGAGATCTCAAACTTGGCAAGAATCATGGCAACACCTATCGTGCATAGAATCAGCGATTGAACACGAGAGGATGAAGCTCACCCAATGCGGTGGAGCTTCACCACGGCGGCAACGTGCAAAGGCGAAGGACCGCTGACGGCGATGGAGACTGGCGCAGGGCGACAGCGACGGCGGAGACGATCCGAGACCAAGGCGACGGCAATAAGAGTTTTGAGGCTAAGCGTTTGAAGAAGTAATCAACGCGCTCGCCCTCGAGTATATATACTCTTCGTTGTCGGTGGGACCGAAGTTTACAAACTCGGTGGGACCGAGATGGTTAATCTGCAAGCGATTACACATCGGTCACGCCGAAAATTGAAACTCGGTTTCACCGAGGTGAAAACCTAGATCAATCCAAGTGATCTCGGTCCGTCCGATTTGATATATCGGTTTGACGAAAGTACTTAGAAGGTTTTGGAAGTTAGGCTTTTGACGGATCGGTGGCTCGAGTGCTCCTCACTCGGTCCGTCCAAAAAGTCTTGTTCAAAGTTTGTGATATAAGCATGAATAGAGTTTGAGACAAGAAAGCATAGATAGCTAGGGAAAAACTTAGGCATTCTTGTCCATCCATTTGGTCAAAAAGAAAGAAAACCATAAAGACCAAAGCAACAAATGGATGTCCTCGAATGGATAAAATCATGCATCCAACATGCTCACACAATAAGATAGCAAATGAAATATGTGTCAAACATGCACAAACAAAACACTAACAGCTAGCACACAGTTTGGCGATGACTAGGTCATCTATATATGAGTATATTGACTTAGGAGTCAAATGAGAACATTTGATCATAGGTCATACTCATCGCTTAAGCACAAGTGGGGTTACCACTTTTCCATAAAGCATTAATGTGTTCACATCATTAGGAGATGCTTTAGCTCATTTCTTTAGAGCAAAGCTCCCCCTTGATGTGAGAACCCCTTTTAAAGGGTCAAACTAACCTTGGGTTGTCGTTGAAGACTTCATGTAGATGTTGAAGATGTGGATGCTCAATGTTGATGAAGATCATCAAGAGTTGGGAGCAATCCTTTGGATTGGGCACTTTCAATACCTACATGGGTTAGTCCCACAAGGAACAAACAAGAATATCCATGGACATAGATTGAAGTTCATAATAGATGATGTCCATGAAAGCGATGATTACCTTGTCCCTTGACTTACCAACATGAGGGTTTGTGACTCCATGAACTAGTGCAAGATGTGGAAGTTGATTGCACAAGTCCTTGCCAAAATGAATATGAGTGAAGTATATTGGCGGAGTCACCCTCAAGAACCTTCTAGTTCTTCTTCTTCGGAATCCACATCATCTTGATGGGAATCCTTGGGGTAGTAGTTGAGCTCGTTGAAGTAGAACTTGAAGTTGCCTTGGGAACCCACTTGACCATGGCCTTGGGTGCTTCAATGAATGCATCAATCTCCTCTTGAAGCTTGTCCTTGCCTTTTAGCTTGTGGTCTTGTGGTGGAAAGTCATCTTGAGCTTGTTCCTCATTGGAAGAAGTAGGATCATACTTCTTCTCTTGAGAGACAAACTTTGGAGTGGGATATTGACCTTCTTCCCATTCAACACCCTCGGCGTTGAACTTTCGCTCAAAACCAATTCCTTGATTCTTCCGTGTCTTCCTTGTTTGCGAACAATTTCTCAAAGCTCTTGCTTCCGCAAGACTTTTGTAGACACCTTTCTATAATCCCTTTCAAAAGACTATTTTCTTGCTCAAGTGAAACTTGGCTTGAAACATTGTTAGTGGAATCAAGAGAATTACTAGAAGCAACAACATTTGATTTAACATGATTATTGTTACTACTAGATGAAGAATTTTTCTTATGCTTGTCATGCTTAGTTTTAATAGGTGGCAAGAAATTAGACAAGAGAAGTCGCTTGGCAAGATATGAAGAACTCTTCTTTCAAGATCGCCATTGATAGCTTTTAGAAACTCATGCTCTTGCTCTAGATTGAGCTTTTCGAAGCGTAGCTTCTCATGAGATCTTAGGAGCTCTCTATGATCTTCTTGAGTTGTTTCATGAGCTAACTTAAGAGTGTTAGTTCTTTAGTTAGACGCTCAATCTCCTTCATAGCATTGTCATTCGACTCATCTCGACTATAAAGACTACTAGCATGTTCATCATTACTAAGCTCACTAGATTTATCATGTAAAAGCTCATCTTCACCAAGCAAGTCATCCTCATCACTATCAAAGTCAATGAACTCAGGATGTGTTACCTTGGGGCCTTTTGCCATGAAGCATCTTCCAATTCCCTCATTTGGTGAATCAAATATGTCATAGGAGTTGGAGTTGGAGGATACGAGAGCAAGACCGCAACACCTTCATCTTGATCAGATTCGGAGTTGGAGTGATAGCTTCTTTCGAGTGATTGTCTGAGTCGGAGCCGAAACCCATTCACCAACATGAGCTTGATGTTTTCTTCTTGTGTAGCTCCTTGATGACTTGTCCTTCCTTTCCTAATCCTTGCTTCTCCGAGAGGATCTTCGCTCATAACGATCATCTTTACTCCTCTCTCTTTCGAGGCGACTCTTCTCTTGAGCTTCTTCTTCTTGGAGATTCTTTCTTCTCTTGTGGGAGTCGAACACTCATTTGAGTAGTGTCCGGTCTTCCACAATTGTAGCAGTTTCGATCACGACTAGAAGATCTCCTTTCATCATATGATCTAGACTTTGAGCTTCTTTCCTTGCTTCTACTCTTGTAGAATTTGTTGAAGTTCTTCACCATTAGGCTTATCTCTTCATTGGAAACTAGCTTGTCACTTGAGGATGTGGGAGCTTCAACTGCAGCTTTGTAAGCACCGCTTGACTTGTTGTGAAGCTCTTCTTTATCTTTAAGTGTCATCTCATGAGCAACAATCCTTCCAATGACTTCGTAGGCTTGAGATCTTTGTAGTTTGGCATCATTTGGATCAAAGTGCACACGGTGTCATACTTTCCATCCAAAGCTCGAGGATCTTCTTGATGATGAATCGGTCGGTCATTTCTTCGCTTCCTAAACCTGCCATCTCATTGGTGATGAGAGCAAGCCTAGAGTACATTTCAGCGACTCCTTCACCTTCCTTCATCTTGAACTTGTCAAGTCGACCTTGAAGAACATCTAGCTTTGATTCCTTCACGGACTCGGTACCTTCGTGCATTTCACCAAAGTATCCCAAATCTCTTTTGCATTCTCAAGACGGCTGATCTTGTTGAACTCCTCGACACAAAGCATTGAAGAGAATGTCACAAGCTTGAGCATTGTTCAGAACATCCGCAACTCATCCGCAGAGCTTCGCGATCCGAACTTTTCCTTCCTCAAGAACTCACCTTGCAAGCCAACACAAATAATGCCCCATGGCAGGTTATGTCCAAGAATATGCATTTTCATTTTATGCTTCCAACTAGCAAAGTTTGAACCATCAAAGTAAGGACCTCTACAAAAAATTACCCTCACTAGACGCCATACTCTCCTAGGTTGTGAAACCAAGCTTATGGAGTCCAATGCAATGGAAACCAATCCAATGGAGACCAAAGCTCTGATACCACTTGTAGGATCGGAAGTATGTCTAGAGGGGGGGTGATTAGACTACTTGACAACTTAAAAATTTAGCCTTTTGATTTGAGTAGTTTCTTAGCAAGTTCACAATGATAACCAAGTCAAGTATCACCCTACACATGCAATTCTAGAGTTATGGCAGCGGAAAGTAAGTTGCATGTATAGTAAATGAGAGGTGGAGAAGAGCAAGCGCAATGGAGACACGGAGATTTTTCTCGTGGTTCCGATAGGTGGTGCTATCGTCAATCCACGCTGATGGAGACTTCAACCCACGGAGGGTAACGGCCATGAGTCCACGGAGGGCTCCACCCACGAAGGGTCCACGAAGAAGCAACCTTGTCTATGCCATCATGGCTTACGCCCACGGAGGACTAGCCTTACTCGGGGTAGATCTTCACAAGTAGGCGATCTCCTTGCCCTTACAAACTCCTTGGTTCAACTCCACATCATGACGGAGGCTCCCAAGCGACACCTAACCAATCTAGGAGGCACCACCTCCAAAAGGTAATAGATGGGGTTGGTGATGATGAACTCCTTGCTCTTGTGCTTCAAATGATATCTCCCCAACACTCAACTCTCCTCACCGATTTGGCTGTGGTGGAGGAAGGGATTGAGTGGAAAGCAACTTGGAAAGACTAGAAATCAAGTTTCATATGGTGGGAGTGGAGCAACTTGATCTCAACACAAGGGTAGGTAGTTTTCTTCTCAGAAATGTAAGGTAGGAGTGGTAGTTCTTTCTGATGGCTCTCTCCACGAATGAAGAGGAGGTGGAGGGTATTTATAGCCTCCACACAAAATCCAACCGCTACACACATTTGAGCAATCTCGGTCGGACCGAAGTTGACAACTCGGTGGGACCGAAAGTTCAAATCTTGTGAACGTTGGGATTTTCGTGGGACCGAAAATACAATCTCGGTTAGACCGATTCTTCCAAAGTCTAGGGTTTGCCAATCTCGGTGGGACCGACTTTCTCATCTCGGTGACACCGATTTGAGTACGTATGTTCTGAAGCTTGGCAACACCATTTTCGAATGACCGAGTTTGGAATCGGAAAATCCGAGATTCTAGGGTTTTGGCTATATGGTGAGGTGGTTCATCTCGGTGTGGTGAGTTTGGAATCGGTGGGACCGAGATTACTTATGAGTTTATGTTGGAATGAAAGATTGCTGATTGTTTGAGAGATAAATCATTAAGCACTTTAGAGCAACCAGATCATCATCATAACCTCATCCCTTTAATAGTATTGGCTTTCCTATGGACTCAATGTGATCTTGGATCACTAAACCAAAATGGAGTCTTGAGCTTTTGCCAATGTTTTCCTTAGCATTTTAGGGTCCACATCATCGGTCATTGCCATACCCATATCAATGAACTTTCGAAATATTCTCAAGAAATGATTAGTTCAATGATATATATGTTGTTATTAATTACCAAAACCACCGGGATTAGTTGCACTTTCATCCACCTCTGAGTAAAACCAGCCCTCGAGTTGCCCCGAGGTGGCCCCATGATCGCCCGCTTCGGACCAACACTCGAAGGAGCACCGCCCGGGGGCTAAAATAAAGATGACCCTCTGCTCCGAAACCCAAGGGAAAAAAAGGGCTAGGTGAGGCAAATGGTAAAACCAAGGTTGAGCCTTTTTGGACAAGTTTTATTCAAAGCGAATCGTCGGGGGTCCCATAAATCACCCGACCGCAGCGTAAGGAACATAAAATCCGGGAACATAACACCGGTATGACGGAAACTAGGCGGCAAGAGTGGAACAAAACACCAGGCATAAGGCCGAGCCTTCCACCCTTTACCAAGTATATAGATGCATTAATTAAATAAGATATATTGTGATATCCCAACAAGTAAAGATGTTCCAACAAGGAACAACATCTCCATGTTCCAACAAGGAACAAACTTCATCTTCACCTGCAACTAACAACGCTATAAGAGGGGCTGAGCAAAGCGGTAACATAGCCAATCAATGGTTTGCATAGGAATGGTGTCAAAGGTTAGAGGTTTGTCATGGCAATTTGGGAGGCTGACAAGCAAATGGTAGGCATCGTAGCATTGGCATAGCAAAAGAGCGAGCAAACTAGCAAGCAAATATAGAAGTGATTTCGAGGGTATGATCATCTTGCCTGAAATCCTGCTAGGAAGAAGAACGAGTCCATGAAGAAGACAAACGGACGTAGTCGAGCGGATCCTCACAACTCCGGAACGGAACCGAGGCTAACGAGAGAAACAACCCGGAAAGAAACAAACAACATAGTAAACAACCATCACATAACGTGGCATGATGCGCAAACAAGTATGATGCATGTCCGGTTTAAAGAGGCATGGCATGGCAATATGCACAAACAACACTGCAAGTTAAGTGGAGCTCAATATGCAACGAGTTGCATATTGACGGAACGCCACATCAATTATTTAGTTCTCTCTCGGTTATGAACAAGACAAGATTAAATGTTGGTTAACATGGCAAGAGGTGAAGCATAATTAAACTAACAATTTAGGCAAGTTTAAATGAGGCCGGAACAACAAACAACATTTCCGGAAAATCCCCATATGGCATTTAGCAAATTAATGCAACAACAATTTTAAACATTTTAATTGTTGTTATGATGATGCGGATGACATATGCAAGTTTTATGCAATATTTATGAAAAGGTTGACAAGAGCATGATAAGGAGCATTTGGTCACCATGGCGGAACAAAAAGGGTGCCACGGCGGCGAAACGGAAATGGAGCCACGACAACATATCCGAAAATGATGCCACGGCAACATATCGGTGTTCCGACAACTCCTCGAGATGTCGGTGCAAAAGAAAGTGTGGGTGAGCGTGTGATGCAAAAGATGGTGGGGTGATCCCGGATACCGGGTTCCCACGTGTCGGTGGCATGGCAAAAGAGGGGCGTCGCAAGGACAATTCGACCACGGTGCAAAACTTGAGCATCTCATACAACCAAGCATGCATTCGTTCACGGGCGTCGTCTCGGTGGTATACCTTTGAAGCGTGCGTTTCGGGCGGATCGAGTTCGTCGAGGGAAGTAGTGGTACACGTGGGTCGTGGTGGAAGTAGTTGTACTCGTGCCGTAGTCGTACATGTCGACGGTAGTGGAAGTCGTTGTTCACGGGTCGTCGTGTAGCCGTACATGATCGTCGTGGTACACCGTTCGTAGATGTTCGGGCGGCGGTAGTGGTACACGTTTGACGTTCATGTTTCGTAGATGTTCGGGGTCACGACGAGGAACTTGACGTCCACGGAGTCTTCGAGGGTCGACGAGCGGGTCTGCATCGGCCGAGGCTGATCGACGGACATGTCCGCTCCTCGGACACGCCGGTGCGCGGACGAGGAGGCAGAAGGCCATGGCGACGAGGCGGACCAGGCCAGCGGAGCAGGAGGGTTGCCGGGGGGCGCGGTGGGAGGATGGCGAAGGCAGAGGAGGGGCACGGGGGCCGCCGGAGTTGGGGTCCTCGGCCGTGGGGTGCGAGGGAGCTGGGCGGCGGCCTGCTGCTGGCGCGAGGTGAGAAGACTGGAGGGAGAGCGGGCGCGCCGTCGCGGAGGTGTAGAGGCGAGGCAGAGGCGCGAGGGGCGCAGGGAAGGATGGCCGGGACTAGCAGCGCGTGGCGGCGGAGGCTCGGGCGACGGCGGCGAGGCTGGGGTGGAGGCGAGCACCGAGGCGGCTGGCAGTGGCGTGGACGGCGGCGGTGGTGGAGGGTCGCGGAGGGCGCGGGCGCGACGCTGGGAGCGGAGCGATAGATCGAGCGGTTGCGCGGAGCTCGAGCGAGAGGAAGGAGATGCGCGTGGGAATCAGGCTGCGTGCGGGTGTGTGTGTGCGGCGGCACACAGAGGGACGAGGGAGGAGATGGGGGTCGCTACGGTTCGGTCGGTGGGGCTGGATGGGCCAACTGGGCCTTGGGAGGTGGCGAGAGGAAAAAGGTCAGGAGGCCTGCTAGCTGGACTCTCTCTCTCTCTCCCTCATTTCCTTTTAACAGAAAAAATATTAGAGAGAAGAAAAGAAATAGAGGGTTAGGAAAAGAAAATGCGCAAGGGGTTAATTTTCCTCGACTCATAGAAATGATCTTGACCCAAGAAAAATGGAGTGGGCAAGATTGCAAGAATTAAATTCAAAGTCATTTGAATTTAATTTAAAAGGTTTGAACAAGGACTTGACAAAAAGAAGGTCCAAAAATGTTGAGAATTTAGGAGGAGCCTCGATAAATGGGAAAAGAAATGTTGACAAAGTTTGGGGACCAAACTTGAAGTAGAAAGGGCATGGGAATTTTGCAAGTGTGTTAGGGTGAATTCCAAAAATGGAATATTTTATAATAGCTCCACTAATATCGGGAGGATATATTATAAAGAGAAATCACCATCGTGAATTCCCTCGATTTAAATAGATCAAAAGATCTATGCAATTTATTTAGTTGAGTTTTTAAAAATTAATGATATGATGGCATGATGACATGATGCAATGCAAGAGATGGCATGATGAATGCAACGAACAAAACAAATCACATGACGAAACTCGGAATAGCTGGAAGTCTTCTGGAGCGTCGGTCTCGGGGCGTTACAACACTCCACCACTACGAGAGGATCTCGTCCCGAGATCTAGGATGGCACCGGAGGGGAAAACGGAAGAGAGAAAGAAAGGTAAAACTAAGTTGCTTCTTTGACAAACGAGTGAAACCACGGACCTTGAAAAATTGAACAAATTGAAAGAAAGAATACAACGGAGATGAACGAAGTTGAAAACACCCCGTTAGAAAAGAGGAACAAGGAAGAACAATTTCTTATAGCACTCTGGTTGAAAACGGATACAAGACTTGATAGGAAGAAAAGAGCTTGAGCAGAGGACACGACACTCCGGTTAAATGGATAAGCACGAAAAGAACATGATCTTGACAAAACGAGGTGATGAGTGAAAAGAGAAACATCACAATGCCTCTGTAAGAAAGAATAGAAGTAGATCATTGGAATAAAGGGACGGAGAAGAAAATGACAACTTCTACCACAATTGAATTTGGAAAGCATCCTTGCAAGAAGGTTAGAATAGAGTTGTTGGAAGACCAACAACGAAAAGAAAAGAATAAGCTTGTAGTGGGCTTATGGAAACATCTCAAAATTATGAGGTGACAACCGGCCACTAATGGAAACAATTGATTGCTTGAGATTAACGAAGAGATGAAAGCTTGTTCCATCAAGATGGAAGAGATAACTTGGGTCATTAATAATCACCAAAATAGCAACATTCCTTAGGGAAGGCTTTAGGTGAAAACATGACACAAGATAAATCCAACGAATAGATTGATGGATTTAAAATACCTCATTCTTGACAACATGTGAATCATGAAACATGAATGAAACTGTCAAAATGACATAACACCACCTGAAAAGATAAGGTCGAAAGAACTGCACTTTGGAATGCAAGATGAAGAATACTTGAGCTTCTCAAAACAAAACAAGTGATGGGCACCATGTTTAATTTTGAGTATAGCTTGGTGGGTCATAACTTCAAGAGAAATCTTGAAGAACAATTGAAGAATGAAAAGAATCCTTGAGGAACCACCATGAAGAAACTCCATGAAGAACTCCGGTAATAGAAGGATGATAGAAAGAAAGAGAAGTTGAAAACACAAGGTGAAACCTTGCAATGATTTAGATGGATCTCCGTGATAATTAGAGCTTGGAACTCCGGGAAAAAGAGAAGATGAAGCAAATGAAACCGAGAATTTTAAGGGCCTCCGGAATAAAGAATTAATCACTTGGATGAACAAGAATAAGAATTATGTTATGCTTATCCTTCACCAATTAAATTGATGACAATCAACAGATTTGGCATACTACTTATTCTCGTAGAAAGGATTAAAAGAGATATATCAAAACTTGAGAAGGTCTTCAACGAACCATCGGTAGGATTAGAACAACAAATGAATTGATATGATGAACAAGGAAGAGATCTTGAAAGAACCACCGTAAGAATTGAAAAGAGAGTAGCAAAGGCACAATTCACGGGAAGAATTGGAAAACGAATGAAGATACTTGAGGGTATTTAGATACATGAGAACAAAGAGAACATGAACTGATTAGAGAATATTTGAATGATGCACGGTAAGATTTAGAGAACGAGAGCTGAAAGCTTGAATGAATAATCTTGAGATGATGGGCTTCAAAGAATGAATGGCGAAAAGACTCCTAAAATGCTCGGATGGTTGAGAAAGATTCTCATAATCGAAAACAATTATGAGAGGATGGCAACAAGCTAGCACCATGAATCTTTAAGAGAATAGAGCAAGATTAAAGAGAAACTCTTCTTGGTCTTCAAATGATGAGAATGACAACGAGAAACACCACCAAGAATTATTGAGGCACAGGAAGAATCAAAAGCGAAGAGGTTGAGCCAACTATGAAAAGAATTTGAAAGATCTTGGAGAAAAGCATTTGACTGATGATGACTCATTCTTACGTCAAACTTGGAGAAGAATTTAGGATAGCTCTGGGAAAATAGAAGAGTCAGGTAAGATCCTCGGAAAAGACCTGTGGGTTAGGGCCCACTAAAAAGAACACCGTTGGAAAGATTTAAAAGAGATGTTGCACCGGTTGAATTAAATGGCTTGAATGATATAAAAATCTCGAAAGAGCTTGAACGAATGCAGAGTGGAAACACGAATCTTCGAGATATCTTGAGCACTCCGGAATAACAAATAGCAAGAAGTAGAATGATAATGAGGTGCACCGGTATGAGAAGACATTGAAATGAGGAAAAAGGATATGATGAATATCGAAAGCTTGAATAGGATCCACCGGAGAAGAGACAACAATGAAGGATGATGAACTTGAAGCTGTTGAGCATCTTCATGGGAAAATCACCGGATAAGAACATTGACGGAAAAGAATGGAGAAACTTAACAAAATTAAAAGGATACTTGGTAAAGAAATCTTAGTCCTTGAGGAAAAAGGGTGGGTGGGGGGGAAAAAACAAAGGCAACTTGGAGACGGGTGAAACAAACACCGTCGAGAAGAAATGATAATTGGTCTTGCTGATGTTGAAGTGATCGGATCCACTTGAAGAGAAACACGCCGGTTGAAAAAGGATAGACATGACAATCTCGATTGTCGAGAAGGATTAGTATTCACATCGAGTATGAGAACACCATTTAGGAAAAGTATGGAATCAACACTTGACATTGAAGCAACTCGAATACCACAACTCAAAACAAAAACAAAGGGCTGGCTTGCGAGAATAAGCGGAATAAACATATGATAGAGATTTCGTCCGAAGTTTTTCGTGGTGGGGCCTACACGGGCTCAATCGACAGCACCATCATGTACAAGGCGATTGCACATGACATACTGAAGCGTCCCAGTCGGCATAGCCAAGGACTCTTTAAGACACAACGAGACCATCAGTAAAACCAACCGTGAATAGGCGGACCACTAGGCGTCGAACCCCAATTTCATATCATACATCCGTCGGAAAGATATCCTAAGAGCTACTTGAATTCCCACCTATGAAACTCCCGAAACTTTCCGGTTATGCAATCTGGTGTTGGGGATACAGGGGAAGCAATATATCTCACCCAAACTAACAATACCTACATCCAAGCTGTATCCATCCGTCAACACATAACCAAGAAACCTTCGGAAATCGTCTACCTCAACCTTGAAAAGCATCCGTTATACAAGTCATGGCAATACTCCGTACTCACCTCGAGATTGGGTTAGCGGGGTTATCTCACCAACAAGCGCATAAAAGAGATTTTCGATGTCGGGTACTAAACTCGGGTATTCGAATCGCAAGCGATAAAATTATGGCGACAACACCTCGGAGCTCAACTCCCGGGACACCGCCACAACCCTAAATGTCGAGGCACCAAGAACAATGTTCTCGTCATAAGAATATCGAACGATTCCAAGATACCAGCGTGATCCTAAAAATTTTTTTAGTGAAATTTGAGAAGAGAAGAGTCAAAACTCTACGTCAGGATACCTCACCAGAAGGTCGAAGGGACTGGGGAGTAAAAAGAATTCCTAAGCTCTCCGATATATATAATCCTAAATGACTCAAAACATTTTTCTAGACACAACTCGGCCACTAAAAAACGATCAAGCAGTGGGGCTCCTAAGGTCGGGGAAGGCTCTGATTACCAACTTGTCACGCCCTCGATGCAGCTATATCTCCCACGTGTCGAAGCACGACTTAGAGGCATAACCGCATTGAAAGCAATGTCGCAAGTGAGGTAATCTTCACACAACCCATGTTATACATAAGGAAAGAGATACATAGTTGGCTTACAATCGCCACTTCACACAAATACATGAATAAAGCATTACATCATCAGATACAATCAAGGTCCGACTACGGAACCAAAATAAAAGAAGAACCCCAAATCGATAAAGGTCCACGATCGACCCCAAGCTGGACTCCACTCTTGATCAACTAGAACGAAACAACACAAAGGGCAAGATCTTCACGAGCTCCTCCTTGAGCTTGGTTGCGTCACTGCTTTCGGTAAAATAGGCACCGCAAACTGGTTTTGGAAGTATCTGGTGAGCCACAAGGACTCAACAATCTCGCACCAGCGAGATCAAGACTATTAAGCTTATGGGTAAGGTAAAGGCATGAGGTGGAGCTGCAGCAAGCGACTAGCATATATGGTGGCTAACATACGCAAATGAGAGCGAGAAGAGAAGGCAAAGCACGGTCGATAAAAGTATGATCAAGAAGTGATCCTATAGCAACTGCGTCAAGCATAACTCCAACACCGTGTTCACTTCCGGACTCCACGGAAAGAGACCATCACGGTAACACACACGGTTGATGTATTTTAATTAAGGTCAACTTCAGGTTTTCTACAACGGACATTAACAAATTCCCATCTGCCACATAACCGCGGGCACGGCTCTCGAAAGTTTATACCTGCAGGGTGTCCCAACTTAGCCCATGACAAGCTCTCGCGATCATCGAAGGAATAGACCTTCACCCAAGACACTCCGATCAGACTCGGTATCCGGTACATCAAGACATTTCGACAATGGTAAAACAAGACCAGCAAAGCCGCCCGATGTGCCGACAAATCCCGATAGGAGTCGACGTACCTCGTTCTCGGGGCACCGGATGGGTCGACCTCGAGTAAAACCAGCCCTCGAGTTGCCCGAGGTGGCCCCTTGATCTGCCGTTTGGACCAACACTCGAAGAGCACCGCCGGGGGGCTAAAATAAAGATGACCCTCGGACTCCGAAACCCAAGGGAAAAAAAAGGGCTAGGTGAGGCAAATGGTAAAACCAAGGTTGGGCCTTCTTTGGACAAGTTTTATTCAAAGCGAACTGTCGGGGGTCCCATAAATCACCCGACCAGCGTAAGGAACGCAAAATCCGGGAACATAACACGGTATGGCGGAAACTAGAGGCGGCAAGAGTGGAACAAAACACCAGGCATAAGGCCGAGCATTCCACCCTTTACCAAGTATATAGATGCATTAATTAAATAAGATATATTGTGATATCCCAACAAGTAAACATGTTCCAACAAGGAACAACATCTCCATGTTCAACAAGGAACAAACTTCATCTTCACCGCAACTAACAACGCTATAAGAGGGCTGAGCAAAGCGGTAACATAGCCAATCAATGGTTTGCATAGGAATGGTGTCAAAGGTTAGAGGTTTGTCATGGCAATTTGGGAGGCTGACAAGCAAATGGTAGGCATCGTAGCATTGGCATAGCAAAAGAGCGAGCAAACTAGCAAGCAAAGATAGAAGTGATTTCGAGGGTATGATCATCTTGCCTGAAATCCTGCTAGGAAGAAGAACGAGTCCATGAAGAAGACAAACGGACGTAGTCGAGCGGATCCTCACAACTCCGGAATGGAACCGAGGCTAACGAGAGAAACAACCCGGAAAGAAACAAACAACATATTAAACAACCATCACATAACGTGGCATGATGCGCAAACAAGTATGATGCATGTCCGGTTTAAAGAGGCGTGGCATGGCAATATGCACAAACAACACTGCAAGTTAAGTGGAGCTCAATATGCAACGAGTTGCATATTGATGAACGCCACATCAATATTTAGTTCTCTCTCGGTTATGAACAAGACAAGATTAAATGTTGGTTAACATGGCAAGAGGTGAAGCATAATTAAACTAACAATTTAGGCAAGTTTAAATGAGGCGGAACAACAAACAAGATTTCGGAAAATCCCCATATGGCATTTAGCAAATTAATGCAACAACAATTTTAAACATTTTAATTGTTGTTATGATGATCTGGATGACATATGCAAGTTTTATGCAATATTTATGAAAAGGTTGACAAGAGCATGATAAGGAGCATTTGGTCACCATGGCGGAACAAAAGGGTGCCACAATGAAAGCGGAAATGGAGCCACGACAACATATCCGAAAATGATGCCACGGCAACATATCGGTGT